>QFEC01001765.1:0-20921 GCA_003316585.1 Gomphus bonarii | reverse complement strand
ACCAAAAGTAGGTGAGGTTTTGATGGTCATTGAGGATCTCAATTTTGTACTTGGTTTCCTCTAAAATATGATGCCATTCTTCTAGACCATGGATGACAGAGAGTAGTTCTTTGTCATGGATAGCATAGTTGTGCTCTGTGTCTGAAAGACTCTTTGAGACAAAGCCAATGGGTCTCCACTTCCCATTGTTGCAGAGTTGAGAGAGTACAGCACCTGTTGCATATGCTGAGGCATCTGTTTCTAGGCGAAAGTATTTGGTCTGGTCTGGTCTCACAAGGATAGGGGTAGAGGTGATGAGGTGTTTGAGTTCATCAAAGGCAGCTTGCTCTGGTCCATCTGGCACCCCAGACCATTGTGTATTGGCTTTGGTGAGATTGTTCAGGGGTTTGGCAATGTGAGAGAAGTTGTCTACAAATCCATGATAGAAGATGACAAATCCAAGGAAGGATCTTACTTTGGTGACATTGCATGGGATGGGCCAGTCACATACTTCTGCTACCTTCACTGGGTCCATTTCCACCTTCCCTGCTGAGAGGATAAGTCCAAGGTACTCCACCTCCCATTGTTCAAATACACATTTCTCCAGTTTCAGATACAAGTTGTTGGAGCGAAGGATTTCAAGGACTTGTCATATGGTCTTTCAATGGGTTTCAAGGGATTCTGTGAAGATGAGTATGTCATCTATGAACACTACTACAACTCCCTCATCAATGAGCTCCATGAAGATTTCATTCATCATCATTTGAGAGATGGCTGGGCTGTTGGTGAGACCAAAGAAAATCACCAGAGGTTCATATAGACCTTAGTTTGTTTGGAAGGTGGCCTTCCACTCATCTCCTTCCTTTCTTTATATCCCCAGCAGATGTCTAGTTTTGTGAAGTGTTTAGTCCTGGCAGTGGCAACCTTGTTTATGATATCTGGTACAAGAGGGAGGGGATAAGTGTTCTTGATGGTTATATCATTAAGCTTCCTGTAGTCTTGTACAAAGTGGAGGCCACTATCCTTTTTCTTTACAAAGAAGACTGGGGATGCTATGGGTGATTTAGAGGGGTGAATTTTATGACTCTTCAAGTTCTCTTCAAGGAATGCATCTAGTTCTCTTTGTTCGTTGGGAGACATCAGATAGACCTTGGTGCTAAAGGACTTGGCATCTGATATCAGTTCAATGACATGATCCCAGGGTTTACATGGGGGAAGCTTGTCGAAGGACTCTTTGAGAAAACATCTTGAATTCCTGATAAGGTTTTGAAACTAGATGTTAAGTGTGTGTACACATGCTCTTGTTTTGGGTGGTTCGGCTCAGTCCAATGAGCCAAGGTTCAGACGTGGTGTCGGCTTCAACATTCTTGCATTGCGCCAATCCTCCTGCCTGTGCCACTGGATTTCAGACTGATGTTTGGTAGAGGTCCGAGCTGCTCAGTACCGGACAGTTGGACTATTAACTTAAGTGCTGGTAGTGTATGTCTAACTTAGTTGATAATCTGAATGGAGGATACATACATGAAGGCTAGTTACTTATATAGAGAATGGGGTGCCATAAGATATGCAACAACGTTGCACAAGGCATGGAAACGAGAATGTACAGTATGGGGGTAAGAATAGTAATATATGAAAAGGTGGGCATACATGCCCATACATGTACCAAAGGGTACCAAAGTGAAGCAAGCAAATAATAAAGAATATAGTAATGTGTGATGTACCGAGATGAGATGAGCTGAACCAAATTAGTATTTGTAGGACTTGGAAGTCTGTAGCTTGTAATACAGTTGGTCAGACTTCGGTCGGACAGACTGAGGGAACCGAGGCTCAGTAGATCGTACTTTGACAGTACCTCCCTCTTAACAGCTGAACCCATGAAGCCGGTAAGCGGAGTTTGAACCATTAAGGTTTCAGATGCCTATCTGAGGTAAGCAAATTGTTTGGGGCCTAAAATTTCCTTGACATGTCTTCTTCCACCAACCACCATCACCCCCGCCATCATTCCGCCTCGCATCCCACTATTCCTACTGATGGGCTATGATACTGATGAAGAAGAGCGCCAGTTTGAGGCATGGAAGCAACAATGCCAGCACGAGTGGGACAAAAAAGCCCAAAAAGAACACAAAGAGGTGGAGCAGCATAAGCATGAGGAGGTGGAGCGGGAATGGCTCCACAAGCAGGCAGAGGCCAAGGAGGAGAGGAAGAGGGTGGAGCAGAAGGAGCAGGAAGAGAAGGAGGTGGCCTTGAAGGCTGCTGCTGAGGTGAGAAAGACCGTCAAGGCCGAGGCTGAGGCAAAGAAGGCAGCCGAGGCAGAATGCGTGTGCGAAAATGCTCAGAAGAACCTGGACCTGATGAAGAAGGTCCATGGTGCAGCTCCCCCAAGGCAGGACAAGGGGAAAGAGAAGGAGGTGGCGGGACCAAGCACCTCGGGTGAGGGTACCGAGAGGGTGCCGAGGCCAAAGCGGGGGCGTCTTCCAAAAGTGAGTTATATATATATTTTTTCTTCAAAATTTTTTTATTGATTTTTATTTTTTAGAGTCAAAAGAAGTGGGGCTCACAGAGTGAGGTGAACCAATGGGGGCCCCCTGCAATAATTGCAGGAAGCGGGCTGATGTTTGCATCATGCCTGAGGCTGGTGCGGCTTGCACGCAGTGCAAGTTGTGCAAAGTCAAGTGCGACTTGTCCGTGGGTCGCAAGAGGGGCTGGAGTTGCATCAATGACTCCGATGAGGCAGCAAGCAAGGCAGAGCAACTGAGGGAGAAGCAGCCAAGGGTGGGGGTGAGACTGAGCACAGGGCCGGTCTTGGTGAATTCACCAGTGTGGGCGAGCATGGTCTTGGACCGGCTCACTTTGGCATTGGAGGCCTTCAACAGGCAATATGAGAGGCAGGTGGACATCGCAGAGCGACAGGCAGGGGCGCTTGAGCTCCTAGCCGGGTCGGTAGACCGGTTAGCAAGTATCCAAGTGGCACACTTCAGCTTGGGTTTGGGTTTGGGTTTGGGTCTGACAGAGGAGGATGTGGAAAAGGATGGGGAAGGGGAAAAAGAGCAAGAGGGTGAGTAAAAGAGTAGAATAGAAAATGTATACAAATGTTTTATTTTGCAATTATTAAGTGAACCAAACCGAAAGCGAAGCGAGAAAGAATTGTAAGGGAACTAAGAGAAAGGTTTGAGAAAGACAAGTGAGATGGGCCAAGGTTTGGGTAGGTCTCAGCTCGGGTGAATGTGACTTTTGGTGAGAAGAATGAAAAAGATTGAGAGAGATGTGGGGTATACAGAGTAGTTTAGGAAGCTTGTACATAGAATGACCATAGGTAGCTAAGAAAATAGACCATGAGTAAAACAGATAAAAGAAAACTGAATCATATCAAGGGGACTATGGTCCTGGCTCAGCAGGGTAGGCAGAGCAAAATTCAGTGACAATCTCAGGTGCATGACCAAGTTCGGTAGCGAGCATCCAAGATGTTTCTTCATCGGTGCCTTCATAACCAGCCCATCAGACCAGGTAAAGGAGGTTACAGGGTCTTTGGCGTCGGTCTACCTTTGAATCAAGAATTTTGGCTATCTTGTACTCAATTTTGCCATTGGTTTCGACAGGTGGAGGAGGATCCTGAACTCGGTTTGGTATAATGTTAGGAGTAGCAGGTTCAAGCATTGAGACATGGAAGACTGGGTGTACTGCCCGCATATTATCAGGCAACCGAAGAATGTAGGAACAACTACTGGCTTTGGCAATGACTTTGAAGGGGCCGAGATATTTTTCGGCAAGCTTCTTTGTCGGCCAAGTAGTTTGGAAGAATTGGGCTTGACAAAAGCAGAAGAACCAATTGTGAATTTGGGAGCAGAGAGTTGCCGAGAATCAGCTGATGTCTGATACCGAGATTGAGGATGACTGATTTGCTCTTTTAGGGCTTCATGAAGTTGGTCTAAGTCGACAGCAAACTCATGAGCTCAGGAGGATGCAAGGTCTCGTTCTGGGTGAACTGTGAGGTTTGGATGATGTCCTTTGTTAGCGAAGAAGGGAGAGATGCCAGTAGTAGCATTCAGGGCATTAGTGTAAGCAAATTCGGCTAGTGGTAACAGTTTGGACCAGTTGTCCTGTTGATAGTTGCAGTAGACTCGTAGATATTGTTCCAGGGTTTGGTTTACATGTTCAGTTTGACCGTCAGCTTTGGGATGGTAACCCAAGGTGAAGTGTAAGCGCATGTCAAGGGCTTTACTGAGTGACCTGAAGAAGTGAGAAACAAATTCGCTTCCTTGGTCGGATGTTACGTGACTCAGTATGCCATGCTTTGAAAAGACATGAAGCACGAACAGTTTTGCTAGTTTGGCCGAGGTAATTGTTTCAACCATAGGAATAAAAATACTTTGTTTAGTGAGTCTGCAGACTATTACCAGAATGGAAGTGAATCCCGAGGACGGAGGGAGTTGTTCGATGAAATCCATTGAAATGGAATTCCATGGTTGTTCTGGGATCGGTAGTTGCTTCAGAAAGCCATAGGGTTTGTGTTGCTGTGTTGCTGTGATTTGGAACGCATACATGTGGTGCATGACCTGCAGAAATCGACGACCAAAGTTTGGAGGCCCGGCCAAGTATATTCTTGGCGAATGAGAGCCAATGTCTTGTTTTGACCAAAATGACCTGAGAGTACGTGATCATGTTTATATTGAAGTACTCATAATCTGAGGTTGTTGGTTTCGGGTACGTATATGCGGTTGTCCAGTTGAAGAAATCCATCTTCTGTTTGCATCTACCTTGGGCTTGGTTTCAGGTCCGGACCAAGATGTTACGATGCTATGGGATCTGTAGGGAGTGTGGATAGGATGTCAGAATGGAGTGTCTCGGAGTCCATGATGATGCTTGCTCAAAGAGCTGGAATGATGAGTTGAGTGGCGCAAAGTGATTCTACTAGTTGCAAGGATGTGAAGATTGGCTGAAGGTTTTGTGGGTTGATAGTTCTGTAGTCGCTACTTCCCTCTTTTAGGTAGATGCCCCAACATCTAGTTAAAGCATCGGGTTTAGTACCGAGCTTACCAGGACGGAACTATATAGTGAGGTTGAATTGAGATAGGTATTCAGACCAATGAGCCTGCTGATGGGTCAACACTTTAGTGGTAGAAAATACTCAAGGTTTTTGTGGTCGGTAACGATGTCTACTGGCTCAGCTGAGCCTTCCAAATACTGTCACCAACGTTTGAAAGCCTCCAAGATTGCTAACAACTCTTTGTCGTGCACATCGTAATTGAGCTCCAGACCTGAAAAAGTTCAGGAGTGAAAGGCTACTGGATGAATTTCACCTTCAGAGTTAATGATGGAAAGGATAGCTGCTAGAGCATAATCAGAAGTGTCGGTCTCCACGACTATAGTTCGGTTGGGTTCCCAATGCATAAGGATGGGTGCTGAGGTAAAGGCAGCCTTGAGGAGGTCGAAAGACTTTTGACAGTCTTTGGTCCATGCCCAGGGTGCACCCTTACAAGTTAGGCAAGTGAGGGGTATGGTGATGTCCGAATAATTGAAAATAAAATGACAGTAAAAATTAGCGAAGCCGAGGAAGGACTGGACATCTTTAACTTTTCTTGGCTCGGGCCATTCGCGGATGGTTTTGACTTTTTCTTCAGCCATAGTGAGTCCATCAGTTTGGAGGATGTAACTGAGGAATTCGACTGAATTTTTGTGCCATTCGCATTTGCTTGCTTTAGTATATAGGCCGCGTTTTCTGAGTCATCGTAATAATTCACGGACATGTTCTCGGTGCTGTTCGATAGTGTCAGAATAGACTAATATATCATCAATATATGCGACCATGCAATGATCTAATAGGTCACTGAGGATGTCATTCATAAACCTTTGAAAAGCCGCAGGTGCATTGGACAAGCTGAAAGGCATGACCATCCATTCGTATGACCCATAGTGAGTCTTGAATGCTGTCTTCCACTCATTGCCTTCGGTGATTCAGATTAAATGGAATGCATGCCAAAGATCGATTTTAGAATAGATTTGAGCCTTGCAAGGAGCATCCAAAAGGTCCGAAATGAGCAGGAGCAGGTAGTGATCTTTCTTGGTTACTTTATTGAGTGCCTGGAAGTCGACACATAGCCAAAGCGAGCCGTCTTTTTTATGGACGAACAGGATCGGTGCACCATGTGAAGACATAGAGGACCAGATAAATCCCATATTCAGATGTTCATCTAAAAATGTACGGAGAGCTTCTAGTTCTGATTTTGACAGGGAGTATAGAGGTGGATGAGGCATCTTTGCACCATCTTCCAGGGTGATCTTGAGATCGTAAGGTTGATGTGGTCCTAGAGTCTCAGCTTTTGCTTTGCTGAAGACATCCACAAAGTCATGATATTCTTCTAGGATGTTTTCTAGGTTGACTGAGACAGACGGAACAGAGGGGACCTTAGCCGACTGAGCTGAAGTAGCATCGATGGCTGAGAGGTCTAGCTGAAAAACTTGCGAACCTTCTAGCTTGCAAGCACGTGCGAACACGGCTGCGTTAACTAGGGCTATATGCAGAGCTTCCAGCTTTTGGGTGGATCCAGCCTTGGGCGAGAGTGAGGCAGCGTGAGCTGGCTCGGCCAATGCCGTCAGGACATCCATAGACTCCATAGAGGTGGTTTGTAATTTAATACTGCCCAGTACCCAGTCAATCAATGGATTGTATTGGGTGAGCCAGTTGTGTCCAAGAACTACCAAAACGGATGTATCTAATGACATGACATAGAATTCTATAGAATGTGAGTGTCCTGAGGGAAAGCGGATAGGTATTTCTACTAGTTCAGTAATGACCAAGTTCATACTACCATCAAATAATTTTAGAGGAATGGGAGGGATGGAACTAGTGGGTTTACTATGATTTCGGATGAAAGTAGATTCTATAAAACTATGGGTGGAACCTGAATCAATCAAGCATTTGAATTGGGTCTCAGAAGAACTAGAAACAGAATCGGAGGACAAGTAAACTATTAGAGAGTTTGGATTAAATATAGCAGAAGCATTGAGCTTAACCTCACTACTAGCACCAGCTGAGTCAATGCAGCTCTCGGGGTGCTCAGAGGCCAAAGAGTTGTGGACTATTTTTTTGGCTTGGTTGCCTTAGCCAAACTTTCGGCTTTGGTGTCCGAGGCAGTAGCCACTTTGGAGGTTGAAGGAGTTGTCATCACTCATGCCTTAGTTGATTTCGGGCAGTCTGCGACTGTGTGACTGTCAGCACCACACAGGAGACAAAGGTTATTGTCGATGCGTCGCTGACATTCCTTGGGAAGGAGCTTGCCATCCTTACTGAGCTTGTTTGCATACTTGGGCGGGTTTGGCTGGGATGTAGAATTGTCCTTGCCCTTTCCCTTAGGTTTTTTTGGGCTGTCAGACCTGTCCGTGTTAGTGGACTTGAGTTTGTCTGATTTTCCTTCTTTTTTCAGCTCAGCAGGACCCTCTCGGGCCTGCTCTGCCTTTCTCTCCCAGTATCTTATGTTGATCCATTGAACAATATTTTGGAGCTGGTCGAGACTCTGGGGCTTGTCGAAGTGGACCAAGCCATCCTTGATTCGCTTTGGTAGGGCTGTATAGGCCTTCTGAAGCAGGGCATTGTCGTTATAATTGACAAATGCAGTGAGTTGGTAAAACTCCACGAAGAACCGAGTGGCCTTGTGGTTTTCATGCATAGTCAATTTTTTGAGAGCAATCTTGGCTTCAGTTTGTTCGTCCCAAGAACCAAAGTTGATTTGTAATTCATCAAGAAAGCCATCTAAGTTGGTGGCCCATCTCAGCTCAGTTTGGGGATCACCGGTGAGATATGGTTTGAAGCATTCTAGCATGGTCCCTTTCAGGTAGGAGATCATGTAATTGACCTTCTGCCTATCATCAGTAAAGGAATTAGGTTGCATCTGGAAATTCATGTTGCACATGAAAATGAAGCTTTTGAGCTTCTTTGGGTCGGCCCCATCAACGGGTCTGGGTCCTGAGTTTGGGTGGTCTGACCATCCTGGCGTTGCTACCATGCGGTCCTACCTAGCTCCAAGATCGCATTGAGGAGGTCCCAATTGTTTGTGGGTTGAGGGGTGCCTCTGGGAGGAGAAGCAGCCCTTGGAGGAGGAGTAAATTGCAGAATGGGAGGATTGTCTGGTTTGGGGGCATTGGGAGGCCTGACCGAGTCATGTTCACTCCTATCCAGGTTATTATCATATTTGCCTTTGCCTTGTTGCTCATACAGTTCATCATCGATAACCTCTTCGATTTGAGTAGATCATGAGGGGGAACCGAGAGAATGGAGCAAGCGGGGTGAAGCATTATGACCAAAGTGGAGAGGCGGGGTAGAGCAAATTCCACACGCTCTTCGCTGTAAGACTGTAGGGGTGAGCCGACTATGTTCGTGTCAGGCAAAAGCTCTAGTACAAGGAGGCATATTGTTTGAGTAGTAAATGACAGGAAGATGATCGGTTCAGATTATACTGTTAAGTGCATGCACACACGCTCTTGTTTTGGGTGGTTTGGCTTGGTCCAATGAGCTGAGGTTTGGACATGGCATCAGCTTCAACATTCTTGCATTGTGCCAATCCTCCTGCCCATGCCACTGGATTTCGGACTGATGTTTGGTAGAGGTCCGAGCTGCTCAGTACCAGACAGTTGGACTATTAACTTAAGTGCTGGTAGCGTATGTCTAACTTAGTCGATAATCTGAATGGAGGATACATACATGAAGGCTAGTTACTTATATAGAGAATGGGGTGCCATAAGATATGCAACAATGTTGCACAAGGCATGGAAACGAGAATGTAAAGTATGGGGGTAAGAATAGTAATATATGAAAAGGTGGGCATATATGCCCGTACATGTACTGAAGCGAAGTGGGTGAATAATAAAGAATATAGTAATGTGTGATGTACCGAGATGAGACGAGCCTTACCAAATTAGTATTTGTAGGACTTGGAAGTCTGTAGCTTGTAATACGGTTGGTTGGACTTTGGTTGGAAAGACCAAGGGAACCGAGGCTTGGTAGATTGTACTTTGACACTAGATCTTCAAAGGATTTAGTGGGTGCAAACTCCAATGCATTTTGGGCAAGCTGTTGTGAGACAGTTGAACCTGCACCAATTTCTTTATGGTCATCCTCCACAAAGACTACAAAGATTCTGTCTCTGTTTTCAGGTGAATATAATGGCTCTTTAGCTGTGGCATGTGTGTGTTGGTCAGGAAGGTCCATGTGGTCTTCTTTGATGTCTGGGACTGTTTCAACTTGAGGTTTCTCTTTGATTGGTTCAATACCGCATTATTCAGGGCAGTAAGTCATTTTCACCTTGCCCAAGTGCCAATTAACTTCTGGATTGTGCTCCATGAGCCAGGTGTGTCCTAAGATGATTGCTAAGTGCCCCAGGCTTGTCACTAGAAATGTAGCATGTTCTGTGTGATGTCCATATGTGCAGATGAGATCAACCTCTTCCTTGATTGAACCTGCCTCATTAGGAGTGCCATCTATGTTATAGATAGGTATAGCACAAGGAAGGTGGTGGGTTTTGAGCCTTTCTGCTTGAACAAATTCAATATCGATGAACATTCCTGTGGCACCACTGTCTCAATTGCTAGAGGATGTCCAGTGTCGACAGACTGGACCTTCAAAGGGACCTTGGTGCACCAGTGAGTGTCAGCAGAGCATACATAGAGAAGGGGGAAGGGTTGCTCTTCAGGGTTTGGGGTGGTGGGTTTGATTTAAGGCATGACTGGTTGGGTTTCAGTTGGAAATGAGTGTAGCATGTCTCTAGTATTCCCTAGCATACATGTTTCAAGAACTGAAAACCAATTTGTTGAGCAGGGCATGTCTTTCACTGCTAACTTGCCTAAAAACCCTGTTTCCCTCCTTCTTCAGAAGCTTGGACCTTTGCCTTCTGTACTGCCTCACGGGCATCTAGAGCAGCTGCTACTAACTCTGAGATCATGTCTGTAAGTGCAGATCCTGTGAGGTTGGTGCAGACTCGTTCTTTGCAGGGCTCTGGGCATGCTGGGGAAATATGGCCTTGCTTGCCACAGTTGTAGCATATCTGAGTCTCGATGCATCATCGAATGGAATCTATATCCATGGGTGTAGCAGTGCTGGGTGTGGGCATGGCAGGAGTGGTTGCAGTGTGGATTAGGACAGTGCAGTGGGAACCATGAGATGCTTGTGCCTTCTTAACTTCCATGAGATGGTGATAGTTGCAGTCTATCTGACATGCAGCTTCCTTCCATGCCTTGAGGTTGGATGGGAGAAATGGTTGTGTATGGATCTTGTCTAGAATTGTTGCTGGAAGTCCTCATGCATAGGTATCCTCTAGTGCCTCATCATTAAAGCCTGTTCTCCCTGCAAGTATCTCAAACTGTGCAGTATAATCATCTGCCAACATGCTAGACATCATCTTGAGGTCATGCAGTTTGGTGCAGGCTGTTCTGGCATGATCTGGGTCTCCAAAGGCTGATTCAACCTGCTTAGTAAATTCATCAAAGGTACTGATTGAAGAGGTCTCATCAATGATAGTTTGTGTTTTATTTTACACCCAAGTTGCTGCAGAGCCCCCTGACATGAACGAGAGGGCATATAGCATTTTTGTTTGTTCATCTGGGGGTACTCCTGGTTGAAAGGTGATAGAGAGCTTCACAGTGCAGATGAATCCCTCTGTGTCTGCCCTATCTCCAGTGAACTTCTCTAGATTAGCTGCCTTGATGGAGTGATGAGAAGGGGGGCTGGGTGCAGGGATATGGGTAGACAGGTGCTGGGTTGCTGCAACTACTGCAGCTGAGATAGCAATGTTCATATTGCTCTGCATGTCCCTCAACTGGTCTTGAAGTATTTCATTCTGGTGCTGTAGAAGTTCAACTTGGTTTCCCTGAGTGGTAAACGTGTTTCTGAGGGTAACCCCAGGTTCACCCAGGGACTCCCAAAATTCCTCTGGGGTCTGGTTAGACATGATATGAAGTGTAAACTGATGGAAAAGATGTGTGAGGTTGTCCGAAGGGGAGTTTGATCTTCTGTGAGGGCAATGCTATTGACAAGGTCATAACAACAAGATACTCCAATATTTAATGAGCTTATAAGAGGGTTTTCCACCTGGTGTAGTGTTGTTAAGTCCGGAGTCAGAGACATCTTGTCTGGGTGGTCCAGAGTGGTTGAACTGGTGATTCGAGCCAGGGTATGGAGATGAGAGGACTTGGCTTCAACTTATGTGTTGTGCCCTCTTGCATCATCTTGTCCTTGAATTTACAGAGTTGCAGAGCGGAGTTGCAGAGTGAGAATGGAGGTAACAAGGTAAGACTAAATCAATATTCAAACTAGGGAACTAGCTACGAATACATGGAGGTTTAAATACATTCAGAACATGGGATTAATATGGAGCAGGGTCATCTGAATGTGGAGGAGTTACTATACTAGGATGCAGGGATGCTAAATGAGAGATAGGGTTATGTGGAACTATAGAACATACTAGAAGATGACGTGGAAGGTAATAGAAGGAGTGATGTGGAGGTCCGTGTATCAGATTGATTATGTGAGGGAAATGACGGAGATGGAGTACAGAGTATGCAGAGGTCACATGGAGTTTGTCCATGGTGTGGAGTATGATGGAGGATAGAGATCTGTCTGGAGGGCTGAGATCAATCCAGAGGAGCACAGAAATGAATTATAAATGGGCACTAAGGGTGGAGATTTGTCAGAGGAAACCTAGGATCTAACAGTACCTCCCCATTAAAGGCCAAGCCTTGAGGCCATGGTCATTAAGATGGAAGCTGCCATGGGAAAGTGGGTTAGCGCTTGACTGGAGTAGGTATATAAGGACATAGTGTTTCTGCATTTGTTCAAGTATGCTCGTCACCCAGAGTCCTTGACCATGAGCCACCTGGAAAACATCAAGGAGGAAATCCATAAGCTCACAGAGAAGTACAAGATGGAGTTGGTGGCAAAGGAGGTGGAGGCAGAGCACCAGCGGAAGGCAGAGGCAGAGGCAGAATGCCAAAGAAAAGTGGAGGAAGAGGCGGAGGTGGAACACCTTTGAAAAGCAGAGGAGGAGTGGAAGGAGCGCAAGGCAGTGGAGGAGAGGCTCCATTTTGAAAAGTGGAAAGTGGAGGAGTGGGCAGCCCCTGAGGCTGCACATGTTGCAGAGGCCAGTGGTCCAGGCGGGGACCAAAACATAATTGCAGAGGTTCTGTCTCCGGGCAAACTCCGGATGCGGGAGCTCCACGAGGCCAAAGAGGCAGAGCAGAAGCAATGCCAGGAGCTGATTGTGGCGGAGTAGAAGCAATGCTAGGAGCTGATCGTGCCAGATGGGGAGAAGAAGCAGTGTAGGCAGGAACAAATTACCCTGCAGAACACCCACAATGCCTGGCTGAGTGAGCAGGCCAGGGACATGAGGGAGGTGGGTCGTCAGGTGGGTCTTGGACCTTTTGAGGCCACCCATCTGTCATACATTGTAAATGACCCTGACGCATATCAGGTGGTGGGGCTGGAGATCTGTGTGAAGTGCAAGGAGTGCCAGAGGCACAAGGGTGAATGTGAGTGGCCATCTGTGGGGAGAGGCACATCTTGCTCCTGCTGTGTGGAGCAGAAAATCAAGTGTGTCCCAGTGCTGGAGGTGATTGTGGACCCAGAGGGTTTGCAAGTGGTGGGGGACTTAGAGGAGGGACCCAGAGCGAGTGGCTCTGGTGTATCATGTGGGAAGTGGAGGGTACAAGTGGAGTCTGAGGAGCTGGAGGTTGTGCAGCCCAAGAAGCAGAAGGTGGAGGTATCATTGTGGCCCGGTCTTGATTCCTGGATGGAGGAGATGGGTCCACTGATGCAGACGTTGGCAGTGGGAATGATGAAGATAGCCGTGGAGTTTGAGCAGTTCAATGACCGTGAAGAGGAGGTGATGCGGTGGGAGTTTGGAGATGGGCTGGAGGAAAATCCAGAGGTGGAGCTGGAGGAGAATCTGGTGCCGGAGCTGGTGGTGCTGGATGATTTGTTTAGGGAGCCGCATGGCTCAGAGATGGACCAAGGAATGGACTACTTCCATGATGTATAATATATATATATATATTTTGACTTGAAAAAATCCTAAGTTGAGTGTTGAGTGAAGGGCCAAGGTCCTGGTTTGTTAGGATAGGACTTGTGGAAATCTGAGATGACTGTAGGGTGCGTATATGCACTATATACACCTCTGATCAATTCAACCTTAATATATTTGTATTTTTATGGTCAAAATTATCAAGAAACATCCATTATATTCTAAAATATTTTTCTGAATTTTCTGGTATTTTTCCCATTGTTTGTGGCTGAGATCCCATTTTATTTTGTGTATACTATCAGACACGGCACTCAATTTTGCCTCCACCTCAAAACTATGTGTGTACCCCACAACTTGGCGAGGTCCACCCGAGCAGTCGCTCGCTAGCTCATGTAGTGAAATGGGTGCTTAACTGGCGTCAAAGAGCCAGTTCAAGCATATATGCAGGTGAGACTCCACCCGCGTATTTTCTCCCTCCTCAGTGTGAACCACCACTGAGGTGAGCATCCTACCATGTAACAATAAAATAACTGCTAAATTTGCTTCATTTCTTTTGTAATAGTGTAATTACTAGGTAGTGTTAAAATATATTCTCAGTGTGAACTACCACTGAGGAGTGTAATTACTAGGAATTCTCTACTCCTAACTGTGAACAAGGTTGCTATTCCCCTTCAATGACTTCAGACATGTTGCTAAGTTCAGATGCAGGAAGCCAGGAGGTTTTGTCCTCCATGCCCTCATATCTGGACCACTTGACCAGGTATAGTAAGGGGCAAGTGTGGCATTTGTTGACCTTGAAGTTGAGGACTTTGGAGATTTCATATTCAGGTTCACCATCAATAATGATGGGAGGTTGGGGCAGAGTGACTCGATTGGGGAAGTCATTAGGCATGGGTGGTTCCAGCATGGTGACATGGAAGATGGGGTGTATCACATGCATGTTATCTGGAGGCCAGAGGGTGAAGGAGATGGAGCCAACTTGAGCAATGATCTCAAAAGGACCTAGATACTTTTCAGATAGTTTCTTAGAAGGTCTAGTAGTACAAATGTTATCTGATTTGACAAAGACTTTGTCACCAATCTTGAACTCCAGCGGCGGTCCGCAGATGTGGAGTACTGTTGTTGGGCATCAGCGATTGTTTTACAGAGTTCTTGGTGGAGTTTGTCTAAGTCTACTGCAAAGTCTCATGCTCTTGAGGAGGCGAGGTCTTGTTTGGGGTGTACGGTGATGTTGGGATGATAACCCTTGTTGGCAAAGAAGGGGGAAATGCCGGTGGTGGCATTTGGAGCATTGTTGTATGTGAATTCTGCAATGGGAAGGAGGTCTGACCAATTGTCCTGTTGGTAGTTGCAGTAGACTCAAAGGTATTGTTCTAGTGTCTGGTTCATCTGTTCAGTTTGTCTGTCGCCTTGAGGGTGGTATCCGGAGGTAAAGTGGAGCTTTATGTCAAGAGCCTTTCCAAGGGATCGAAAGAAGGAGGATACAAATTCTGTACCACAGTTGGAGGTAATGTGGGACGGAACTCCGTGTTTGGAGAATACGTGGAGTATGAAGAGTTTTGCAAGTACCAGAGCATTGATCATGTCAACAGTGGGGATGAAGATGGTTTGTTTGGTGAGTCTGTCAACAATGACAAGGATGGTATCATGTCCGGAGGATGGCAGAAGTTTTTCTATAAAGTCCATGGAGATGGAGTTCCAAGGACATTCAGGGATAGGAAGTTTCTTTGAGTAGTCCATAGGGGTGATGTCTCTGTGACTTAGAGCACATGCAAATAGTACAAGACTTAATAAATATAGGACTTAACGGAGTTATGGAGCTCAGGCCAAACATAGTCTCTACAGATGAGTTCGAGCATGCGGTTCTGTCTAAAATGTCCAGATATAGGATGATCATGTTTGTCTTGTAGTATGCAGAGTTGAAGGTCACCAACATCAGGGATGTAAATGTGTTTGTCCAAGAGGAGGAATCCTTTGGAGTCTATGGACCAATGTCCTGTAGGATTGTCAAGATGGGTGGAGGTAATGGAGTCGGAGCAGAGAGCGCTTTCAATGTCCAAGTGTAACCTGTCAATGTCCATGACCATAGCGGCATGGAGTACCGGGAAGCACAAGGATGTGGTGCAGAGTGAGGAGATGAGTTGTTCAGAGGTAAAGACTGGACATAAGTTGTGTGGATTGATGGTCACATAGTTGCTTCCTCCCTCTTTAGGGTAGACATCCCATCATCTTGTCAGAGCATCAGGTTTAGCTCCGAGTCATCTGGGATGGAAACAGATAATGAGGTTGAATTGAGAAAGGTATTCTGACCAACAGACTTAACATCAAGTAAGAAGTTTGGTTGTGTAAAAATATTCCAGGTTCTTGTGGTCTGTAACGACATCAATTGCTTCTGAGGAGCCTTTGAGGTAGTGGCGCCAGCAATTGAACACTTCAAAAATCACAAGCAGTTCCTTGTCATGGACATCGTAGTTTAGTTCCAGAGGTGTGAAGGTCCAGGAGTGGAAAGCGATTGGGTGGATGTTGTTGTGGACTGGAGATATCGTCGATAGGATGGCGGCGAGTGTGTAGTTGGAGGCATTGGTTTTGACGATGAGTGGGGACCCAGGGATCCAATGGGTGAGCACAGGAGTGGTTGTGAAGGCCTTTTTCAAGGTTTCGAATGAACTCCAGCATGCATCCGTAAAAACCCATGGAGTGTCCTTGTGGGTCAAATGAGTTAGCAGAACAGTAAGGTCGGAATAATTGAATATGAAACAGCAATAGAAGTTTGCAAATCCAAGGAAGGACTGCACATCTTTGACTTTTCATGGTTCAGGCCATTCCTGAATGACTTTGACCTTGTCATCAGCCATGGTGAGGCCGTTAGGTGAGAGGATATATCCGAGGTATTCTACAGTGTTGACGTGGAAGAAGCACTTGTCTGCACGTGGATACAGGTGGTTTGACTGGAGTTGCCAGAGTACGTCTTGAATGTGTCCTCTATGTTGGTCTAGGTTGTCGGAGTATATGAGGATGTCATACAAGTAAATGAGGACGGAGATGTTGAGGAGGTTGGAGAAAACATTGTTCATGAAGTGTTGAAATGCTGTGGGGGAATTGGTGAGTCCAAAAGGCATTACACACCACTTGAACAATCCATATCTGATTCTGAAGGCGGTTTTCCATTCATCACCTTCACGGATTTGAATGAGGTGATAGGTGTGTTGGAGGTCAATTTTTGTGAATATCCGAGCCTTATGAGGACTATCAAGGAGGTCCATGACTCTGGGGAGCAGATAATGGTCCTTTTTCGTGATGTTGTTGAGCCCTCTAAAATCGATGCAGAGTCAGAGAGAGCTGTCCTTTTTATGAGCGAATAGGACTGGAGCTCCTCTGGGGGACCTGGAGGGGTGGATGAAACCCATGGAGACATGTTCATCTAGAAATTCTCAAAGTGTTTTTATTTCACTCTGAGAGAGGGAATAGATTGGACCAAAGGGAGGAGATGTTCCATCTTCAATTTTGAGGTTGTATGGCCTGTGTGGAGCCACTGTATTGGCTTTGGCCTTACTGAAAACATCTGTGAAGTTGTGATATTCTTCCAGAATGCCGGTCATATTGACCGGAGCATCGTTCAAGTCTAACTTGTAGGATGCTGTGATCAGTAGTTGGAAGGTTTGGGTACCATCCATTTTGGAGATGCGGGCAAATGCTGCTGCATTCACCAATGCAATTTTGGGAGCAACAAGCAGAGATGGAGATGGAGACGGAGGGTCAGATGAGCATGGAACTAATGTTGCTGGCTCAGGTGGCACCATAGACTCAGCTGGAGATGGAGAACTGAACGTAATACTGCTCAAAGCCCAGTCAATCAACAGATTGTAGCAGGTGAGCCAGTTGTGTCCAAGGACTGCAGAACAGCTAGAGTCCAGTGGAGTTACAAAAAATGTAACGGAGTGTTCCTCCCCCTTAGGGAAGCGAACCAAAAGGTTGATTGCCTTGTGGATGACTGAATTGGTTGATCCATCAAACAGCCGGAGCAGAATTGGGGAGATATCATAAGTACGGAGTTGGTGATTAGACATAAAAACGGAATCAAGGAAACAATGAGTTGAACCAGAATCAATAAGTGTACTGATGGTTTTATTAGGAATTAGTTCAGAGGTGAGATATATAGTCAAGGAGTTTGGACTGGAAAGAGTGGACATGTTGAGATGTAAGTCTGTTATTGCACTGCAGGGATCAATGCAGCCCTCAGCTGGTGCTGGATTCAGAGTGCTGCTTAGTTGTTTTTTGACTCCGTTGCAGACTTCATGTTAGAGTTCTTTTTGTCAGATGATTTGCTGTCCATCGTGGAAGTGGCTCATCCTTTTGCAGCGGAGGAAGTCAATTTAGGACATTCCTTGGCTACGTGACCTGTTCTGCCACAGAAGAGACAGAGGTTCTGCTCGAAGTGTCATTGTCACTCCTGTTGAGTCAGTTTACCATCTTTTCCTAGTTTCGACGCTAGGTCTGGATTCTTCTTGGTGGAGTTTGAGGTGTTGTTGCTGTTGGAGGTGGAGTTTCCAGATTTGTTGCTATTGTTGTTGTTTGATGTCTTCTTCTTCTTGTTGTTAGAATTCGTCGATGGTGTGGTGGAGTTTTTGCCCTTGTCTTGGTGGCGGTCTGAGGTTTTGTCCAAGTTGTTCTCTTGAGTGACTTCAGAGCATCATTCCCAGTAGCAGGCATCGATGGACTGGGTGAGGGATCGAAGTTCGTGCAACGTGCTGGGTTTGCCAACATGGGCCACTTCGTCCTTGATTCTTGCTGGAAGTCTGTTGTAGAACTGGCGGCGGAGTGTGGTGTCTCCCCAATGGACGCATGCAGTGAGGCAGTTGAACTCGACCAAGTATTTGGTGACTCATTGATTGTCACGCATGGGGAGGGTTTCAAGGTCAGCTTCTGCTTCATCGACGGGGTTGTGTGGTCCAAAGTTGTCTTTCAACTCAGACACAAATTCTGAGTAGTCATCTATCCATGAGGGGTCAATGTCAGAGGAAAGGGCAGGTTCAAACCAGTCTAATGCAGTTCCTTTCAGGTAGGACAGTACATAGGTGACCTTTGCACTGTCAGATGAAAAAGGGTCAGGATGGTCACGAAAGTTTAGATTACATTGAACCAAAAAGGGCTGTAGTTTACGACTGTCGGAGCCATTGAAGGTGTCCAGTTCACAGACTTTGGTCCAGGGTGAGGACTTCTTTGGCGATGACAAGTTGTTGGCCAGCATGGCAATGGCCTCAGTGAGGTTGGGGACATCATTTGAGTTTGATGACAACACTCTCAGAGGGTTGGGGGCCAGGAACAGATTGAACGGAGATAGCAGAGGGTTGTGATCAGAGGGTGTGTTAGGCAGATTGGACATATCTGGATAAAGTGCTTGTACGGGGTTTTTGGGAACAAGTGGGGTTAGGGGTGAGTGAGTACTCGGGAGCATGGCTGGGATGTTAGGTACACGGCATACGGATGCTTCTGAAATGGTTCCAAGGGTACCAGCTTGTAGATTGCTTTGAGTGCTACATTTCACAGATGATGAAGAGTGAGAGTTCAAATATACTGTTAAGTCTGGAGTCAGAGACATCTTGTCTGGGTGGTCCAGAGTGGTCGAACTGGTGATTCAAGCTGGGCTATGGAGTCAAGAGGACTTGGCTTCAACTTATGTGTTGTGCCCTCTTGTGTCATCTTGTCCTTGAATTTACGGAGTTGCGGAGCGGAGTTGCGGAGTGAGAATGGAGGTAACAAGGTAAGACTAAATTGATATTCAAACTAGGAACTAGCTACAAATACATGGAGGTTTAAATACATTTGGAGCATGGGATTAATATGGAGCAGGGTCATCTGAATGCGGAGGAGTTACTATACTAGGATGCAGGGATGCTAAATGAGAGATGGGGTCATGTGGAACTATAGAACATACTAGAAGATGACGTGGAAGGAAATAGAAGGAGTGATGTGGAGGTCCATGTATCAGATTGATTATGTGAGGGAAATGACGGAGATGGAGTACAGAGTATGTGGAGGTCATGTGGAGTTTGTCCGTGGTGTGGAGTACGATGGAGGATAGAGATCTACCCAGAGGGCTGAGATCGATCTGGAGGAGCGTGGAAATGAATTATAAATGGGCGCTAAGGGTGGAGATTTGTCAGAGGAAACCTAGGATCTAACATGTAGCAGTAATCCTCAGTTTATACAAAGGTTACTAGCAATAAATACATAGAAAGCCCACCTGGTATAGTGATAATCCTCAGAGATCAAGCTGAGGGGTAACTGTTACACCAGTCACACTTATATACCCTAGCAGAAGGTCATGGAAAGTCATGGAAGGTCACGGAAGGTTATGGAAAGACATGGAAAGACATGGAAAGTGATGGAAGGTCATGGAAAGTTATGGAAAGTCATGGAAAGTCATGGAAAGACATAAACAAGAAACAACAACTGACAATAGGCTCCAAGCTGAACCCTGACAATGGGGTTTGCTAGGTGGCCAAATGTATGTGATTGCTGTACTGGAACTTGGCCATTGGTAGGAGGCCATCCCAGTTGTCCTGTCTCTCATTGATGAATAGGCGAAGGTACTGTTTGAGTTCTTGATTGACATGTTCAGTTTGGCCATCTGCCTGGGGATGGTATGCTGTCATGGCTGTGAGCTTGATCCTGAGGAGCCAATAGAGCTTGTGAGTGAACTCAGAGATAAACTGAGGACCTTGGTCAGAGATGACTTGCTTTGGCAGGCCGTGTGGTTTCCATACATGTGCCAGGTAGAGTTGAGCCACTCCCAGTGCCATGATGGTCATGTTTGTGGGGAGGAAGTGTGCCCTCTTGCTGACCAAGTCTACCATGTTCATCACTGCATCGTAGCCATGGGCCTTGGGGAGTTTGATTATGAAATACACACTAATTGTGTCCCACTGAGACTTGGGGTTTGGGAGTGGTTCCAGTTCCCCCATTGGCAGCTGCCTCTGGGCTTTGGTTCAGGTGCAGAGGTCACAGGTCCAGATGTACAGTGACTCACAAAACTGAGTCAATGTTTGGTGCTTTTGGACTATTCAATGAATAGCTTTGAATGTAAACATATATGAAAAAAGTGTTGGTGCATCAAAGAAAGAATCTGATCAGGGCTATGCAACCATTAAAATATTATATAATTCCAATCAGGGGTGATGAAGATATGGGCAATTCAAACCAATGGCCCATTGACTCAGTTTTGTGAGATGGTATCAGAACAATCAGAATCTGATGCTCCATCTATTATATAACATGCAACCCTTGATAGATGGTTACTATGGTAACCTTATCTTTCATCAGAACTCAAATTAAGGTATTTAATTCCCTCCAACACATCCAGAACTTCACTACACTCCAATGCACCCCACTTCCTCTGCTCAAAAAGAAAACATTCTCTCCTTGGCCTCTTATGGTCATTCCACCTGCACTATTGCCTCAAGACTTGGCCTCAGCCAGTCCACGGTATCCAGGACTCTCAGAACTCTCCATCCCAACCAGCCCTGCTCCTCTGGAGGTCATCCCCCCAAGCTTTCCTCTAGAGATCAACATGCTATTTTATCACAAATTGCTACTGGCAGAGCTCTCAATGCTACTCAGGTCACCAAACACATCAATACGATTATCCTCCACCCAGTCTCCTCAGAAACAGTCAGAAGAGTTCTCAGGAAACATTCATTCAAGGCTGTGGTGAAGAAGAAAAAGCCCTTCCTCAGTGCAAGGCATAGACAGCTGAGGTTGGCCTTTGCTTTGAAGCACAGAGAGTGGACTGTAGAGGACTGGAAGAGGGTCATTTGGTCAGATGAGACCAAAATCAACAGGTTTGGGTCAGATGGGAGACAGTGGGTCTGGAAACAGACAGGGGAGGGGTTGATTGAGAGAGAGGTGCAGGGGACAGTCAAGTTTGGGGAGGGGGAA
>QFEC01001753.1:1845-15610 GCA_003316585.1 Gomphus bonarii | reverse complement strand
ATGGATAAGTAAGAATAAGGTTTGGGTGAAGTTGTTACAAAGATTGTTGCGCAAGGCAATGGAAATTACTTGACTAGGAAAACATATCATGAGTGGAGTTGTGAAGCAAATGAACTGAAGCGAGGTCTAGAACTAGGATGAGAAATCAATGCAGACTGAGTGGGGTTTCTGAAATAAGAAAGAGAACACTTAATCATGATTGACTAAGTGATGGGGATCTCATGAAGCGAGATCCTCACAGTGAGCCTGTGTTCTCTAGTTATTTACTATTTTAGTGTTTTTTTTGTCTGTTTCTTGGTATCTCTATGTGGGGTGAGTCTCTATTTATCACAGGAACATCATGGTATGGGGCTGTATGGGATGGAATGGTATGGGAAAACTTGCTGAGATTGAGGGGAGGATGGATGCTGAGAAGTATGTGGAAATTTTGGATGATCACTTACTGCCCAGCATAGAGGAATCTGGGATTGCTGAGGGGAATTGCATTTTTCAGCAGGACAATGACCCTGAACACACCGCCAGAAAGGCCAGAAACTGAATGGAAGAGAATGATATCACTCTCCTAGACTGGGCACCACAGTCTCCAGACCTTAATCCCATTGAACACCTCTGGCATCATATCAAATTGCAGTTGTGCAAGTATGAAGCACCAGCCACAAGAGTTTGGCAGATTTGGGAGAGAGTGGCAGAGGTGTGGAATGCTATAGAGCCAGAGGTGTGTCAGAAGTTGATTGAAAGTATGCCTAGAAGGTTGGAAGCAGTTATAAAGGCCAAGGGGAGCAATACAAAGTACTGAACTGTGCATTTTTTGTATTTCTGATACCCAGTCAAATAATTGTCCCAATGAGTCCACAAAATGAATTGGCTGTATCTCCATGCAATGATCATCAAATTACATAATTCTTGATTTCCCACAAAGCCCTTAACAAGACCTCTCTTACATATTGGCTCTGTTTGGTCTTGTTGTAATGCTGTTTGACCATGAAGCAGAAAGTGTAAAACATTGGGACAATTTTTTGAGTCACTGTAGGTCAGATGGCTCACTAGTAAGGGATCTTAGGATTTTCTCTTAGGATTTCCCCCTTGCTAGGTGAGGCCCCCTTTCTACTATATATTGGATAGTAATTAAGCTTAGGATTTCCACCTTGCTATCACTGTGTGATAATCCACAGGTGCAACAAGGGTTGCCCTTAGTTTCAGATGGATCAGTCAAGAATTGACTGAGAAATGACAATTTCAAAATTGACTTAAAATAAGAATGGAAATATGACATTGGCAAGGTCATATGCAACAGGAATAATTAAGATTCAATGAACCTAAAATGGATCACTAGCTGTTCCTATAGCATCTCTCAAACTGGGTTTAAATCACACCTCAGCTGTCAGATGATGAGACTCTGCTCTGTGTATGCTTACATTTGGTGATTACTTAGTTCCTCCATTTCTTAGAGTGATAGTAATATACCTGCAGAAGATACATTGCTTGATTTGACAGGCACTTCTATGGTTTTTAGGACTCACCATGAGACTCTATACTATCTTCCATGGAACATAGTTAGTTAGTGTAAGAAACTCTGGGTTAAACAAAGAAGAATTTATATATCCAAAGATTGACCAGTTATCTGAATCATTTAGTATAGAGGTAATATATCTGTTATTGTTATTTGCTGATAGATCTCAGATCCCCTCTGATAGACCTATACTTTAGTGCTCTTAGTCATCCACCCCTGATTGACATTCAAGTCACACCAAATCTCCATTAGACCCTGTGAAGCACTCCTGTATTAATACACTCATTCCAAAGTCATCTTGTGATCTCACACACACATCAACCCCCTCTGTTATCAATATCACATGACTTATGACACCTCCATCATTCATGGTATTATCTTCTAGTATGTTCCATTGTTCCACATGACATGCTCCCCCCTTGTAATAACTCCATAGTCCATTATTTTATCTTTTCTACATTGGGATCATGTTTTTATCTTTAAATATAAGGCTTCCACATGTATATAAACCTCCATACCTTCATAGCAAGTTCTCTAGTTTGAATATATATTCAGTCTTCCTCTTAATACCTCCATACCCTCTCTCTGTAGCCTCTCTGTAACCCCTCTCTGAAATTAGAGACAAGATAATGTGAGAGTGCACAACATATAAGTTGAAGCCAAGTCCTTTTGACTGTGTACCCTCTCATTTGACTTTGACCACTTGGTCCTTCTCAACATACCTTCAGACATTATATCCTTCACCTTGGACTTAATGTTTGCACATGACCTTGCCAATGTCACATTTCTATTTTCATTTTATGCCGATTTTCGATACATCATTTCTTGGTCAATTCATGACACATTCATCTGAAACTTAAAATATGATCCTTCCTGTATATTGCCTTGGTGATCCCAATAGTAGAAAGTTCAAAAATATTCATTTAAAAATTCTGAAAATAATTACAGACATTTATTAGTATTTTATCTTTGGTATGGTTTTTTTTACACCCTTTAGAGCTCTATTGTAACATTAACATACATGCAAGTGAGCCACATCAGTAATCCATAATGTTAAATTATTTAATTAATCAGACTACACATATTTATGATTGGGTCTAAAAAATATTCCACAGCAAAGAATGAATACTACTAAAGGCCTGTGATTAATCTCAGAATTTTTGAACAACTAGTTTGAGTTCCATAGCTATTTGCTACAGGTAGGGTGTGCTGTTGGGTTATTCATTTTTAAATGAAATTATTTGGGAATGCTACTGTTAAGAGCACCAAGGAATTATACAGGAAGGACCATATTTTAAGTTTCAGACATATCTGTTAAGAAATGACCTCTACTTTCCAGATGGAATGACCATTGCCAAGAGTGCTAAAATATTGGAACAGTTTTTTAAGCCACTGTAGCCCAATTAGCATGAATCAAAGTGCTTAAGCTAATAGCATATATCATAGGGCCAACATGAGCCAGCCATCCACTGTATGAATATCCATTGCTTTTTGAGCTGAATTGTAAGGGCAACCCCCTGTTGCACTTATGGAACATCACACAATGCTAGCAAGGGGGAAATCCTAAGAGGAAAGCTTAGGGTCCCTTGCTAGTGAGCTGTTTGATCTATATACCAATTGTCCATGTTCTACTTCCTTACCTTACCCTTCGCTTGGGTCTGAAGGTATGCACACCAATTCTATAAATACCGGGTGCCTCTGGAGCCAATCCCTCAGGACCCAAACCAAGGTACCTCTCCTTAACCTAAGTGACTTGGCCTCCAGTTGAGTGGATCCCTTCTCAGCCCACCTTGGTCCTCAGCCTCCCACCTTAGATCTTCACTCCTGGCTCAGGGACTTCGTGGGTAAGTGCCGAGCTGTTTAGTGGGCCTGAAGGTGCTGAAGGTTTGGAAGGTCTTGCCAAAACCCTTGGGTTTCTTGGTGCATTCCTGGCTGAGCTGTGTTCATTTTGGCTCAGGGCTTGAAACAGGTTGTCCCCTGACATGAACATTCATTCATGTATCTATTATTGATTTCTATGTCCTTTTCTTCACAAATACCTCATGTACATTATTCCCCCATTATGATGTTGTCAGGGTTTGGTTGATCTTTTCTCATTTACATTTGCATCTTTGATTATGTAATAAGTGCTGGAGTAGGGAATAGGGTTGTGACTGGTTTGATGGTGACTTTTCAGCTTGATCTTTGAGGATTACTGCTACACCAGGTGAGACTTACATGTATTTATCATTGGTAAACTCTCTATAACCTGAGGACTACTGCTACACCAGGTGGAATACCCCTTATTAGCTCATAAATATTGGAGTATGAGTATCTTGTTGTTGTGACCTTTTCAAAAGCATCACCTTCCCAAATATCATTTAATCATCATTTCTCCTTATATGCATGTCTTTCTGAATTTGTGTTTCTCCTATTTCATCTAGTATTTAGTTCTAACATTCTAAAAACAAAAATGTAACCACTTTTACCATAACACACCCAAGTTTGAAGAGTAAAATCAAATATTTACTGTTTTCCTGCATGAATTACAGATGTTTATTTCTCTACTGTACATTCTTCAACTTTTAATCTTGTCAAATATTTATTATAAGAACATCTCATTGTTAAACTTATTAGGTAGCATTGATAAAAGACTTAGGAATGCAACTGTTTGGCTTGAGTGGAGGTAATGACTCATTGCAAAAAGATGAGGAATTACATAACAAGTGTAACCAATGTGATATAGCTAATAAGGATAGCCAATATATTCCAACACTCCCAAGGGTTAGAATGCCAAACCCTGAATGCTTCAAATGTAATATAAACTTGTTAAGTCCTAAGTCATAAGCATGATGTCCAAAGGTGTCTTGAGTGATCAAAGCTGTCAAAGTCAAACCAAGGTTATGGAGTCAAATGGACTTATGTGTTACACCCTCTCACATTGTATTATCCCCAATTTCAGATGTGGTTCATGGAGGAGTTATGGTTGGAGTTCATGGAGGTATCAAGAAGGAGACTAAATCAATATTTGAACTAGAGGACTTGCTATGAGTGTATGGGGGATTATATAGATTTTGAGGCTTTCTACTAAAATGGAACAGGGTAGTCTGAATGTGGAACAGATAACATAATAGATTATGTAGTTACTACAAAGGGAAAATGCATCATGTGGAATAATGGAACATACAAGAAGATGATACAAGAAATGACAGAGGTGGTGACATGGAAGTCTGTATGTTAGGTGTGATGTGTGATATGATGACAATTATGGAACAGGGTGACATGTGCATGGAAATCACATGAGGAGCTCAGAGTGGAGGTGACTCAGAGGTGGATGACTAAGGGTGATAAGGTGGAGATCTATTGGAGGGGATCTAGGATCTAACAAAACTCTAAATAAATCTAATTCTGAGATTCATCTCAGAGAATTCACACCAATCTTAGAGATCTAATCTGAGGTTTTGCTCTAGGTAAGACAGATGGTGGTCTGGATGAATAGTTAAGATGGATAGTTATCAGAGCTGGAAGCAAGGGTCAAAAATGTCTCCCAAAATAAATGTTAGTCTTACTGTAAAGGCAACCTTAGCTCTATATAAATCATCCTGGTTCTAGTAAGTAGGATTTGAAGATATATATAAGTGATCTGCCAGGTCCAAAGTAATGGAGACTCAATGGGAAATGACTAGGAATTCCCCTAACCTCTAGTATATACTCAATCTAATTTTAGATAGAAGTTATAGTTTAAATTACCCATATATTAAACAGAATACTTGGCACTGAGGAAGAGACAAAGGACATTATGGAGGGACAGAAAAGGAAACTAAGGGGTCAATCCCCTGACACTCATTGTCAAACAATATTCTGAGGTTCATATCTTCAGACTGGTCCTTCTTCAATGAGATAAGAGTATCTTGTCCATAAATCTCTATTTTATTGTGCAGCACTCAGGTAAAACATATGATAGCAGATGTTGATACATAGTATGAAGATGGTAGAAAGAATTATCATTTAAATTTTTTGAGGAGTACTAATGCTTTGGGTGTTGGTTCAAGTTTGGAACAACCCATTGCAGCTACTGCTCTGTTGAAGTGTCTTTGCTAAAGAACTGACCTTCATAATTTAATCATTGACGAGAAAGCTGTTTGTTACAATCAACTGCTATGTGATTGGTTATAGAAAAATTTGTTGTCAAGTAATGGGAATTGAATGTATACGTTCGGCTCAAGCGCCTTTCAGAAGGTGTTCGGTTTTCATTTCTCATATGAGATGGACCTATCGCTACTTAGGATGGACCCCAATCCGAATTGAAAAAAAAGTTGCTACAAGCATTGTAAGCATACATCCTTGATATAATTAAGCGTCCAGCGTCCAGAGAAATGGTTCCAGTGAGTTTTCACCTCAATTACGAAGGGTAGAGATAAAATTTCAGGCATCGGCTCAGGGGTGAGTGATAAGGTGTGAAATGTGAGTTTTCGAAAGCACCCGATAATCAATCGAAATTTTTTGATGCATATCTATCACTAATAGCCATGCTTTATCATTTTAATTTTTATCGCTAACAAATCCTGAAGACTCTCATATCTTCTAGTCGGAGGCTAGCCAGATAACTCTACGATGGGGTCTATCACCGAGTCGGAGACTCCTCTGTCATACATAGCATGTCAGCATCATAGAACCTTCGAACCATATTTGCAGCAGCTCCAGCAGGACGAGTGCATAGGAAACAGTACAATGGAAGAGACACCGATACCAAGGTTGGAATTACATAATCTCTCTGAAGCGAACCACTTATAGCTAACATTTCCACACGGGTGAGATGTAGACAGTAGGCAATATTGCCTGAACTTGCGAAAAAGTTTCCATTATCGATATAGGGTGCTATGAGGTGATTTTTGCGGTAAACTCCTGCCGTCTAACGTACTTATCAGAACTCCCTTTCTGTGAGCCTGCGACAAACTGTGACACCAGAGTAAAGTTGTACACGTAGCTTCGGGTCTATTCTCTTGAAGTATTATCGTACCAGCCACTACCAGGTTTGTGTCACGGTGATTCTCCTTGCATTAGATCCTTCCTTCCCAAATCGACAATTTATAACCACGATGTTCCATCAGGTCGCTCCTTCCCAAAAAGGAGACCACTCATCGCTAATTCCTTATCATGAACTTCTCTGTAAAACAACCTATTTTTATCTTTTTCTCAGAGACACGTAGATTCATGGTGCTAGGGGCGTTCATGGGAAATTATGTGTATCATGCTTCAATCTCGGTCTTCTCCTGGGCCTGTGTGCCTCATTTTGTGTCTTATCTTCAAACCTCCTCTTTCCTAAAAATACCCCCCCGGTTATTAAGGATAAATCTCCATTCTTACGTCTTTGGCTTTTCTTCTCCTTCCTAGCCCTTTAGCCATGGCGATTCATGAAGAGGTCCTTGTGTCTGACGCTGTCGATCTTGACAACCAATCCTCTGAGCTTGATGAAAAATTCGGCTACCCTTCTGACGACAAATATGATGCAGGCAAACTCGAGTCCACCATCGCTGCTGCTGAGGCTGTTGAGCCTCAAGATAAATTGTATTATGCCAGCGGCAAGGAGAAGGTCTTGGAAACGGCAGAGGACTTCGCTACTGCGCTCGTTTGTCTCGATGATGACCCTACGATGTACATCCACACGTTCAGGACGTGGTTCACCGGCATTGGTCTCGCAGTATTCGGCGCTGTTCTTGGGATGCTCTTCGTAAGCAGCTATATATCTACTTAAAATAATTTATTCTCACTTTTTCACATATTGCAGCAATTCAGACCGCAAGTCATCAATGTCTCGGCACTCTTTCTTCAACTGCTCGCGTACATGATTGGCCGGATATTGCAGGCGACCATTCCAGGTCCAGGAAGTCGCTTCCACACAGGTAACAGATTCTGGAATTTCATGAATCCTGGACCCTTCAGTAATTGCTTCCATCTTCATCATTGTTTTACTTTTTCGCTCATGACGTACCAACTATAGATATAAAAGAACACGTCGCAGCTCAAATTATGGCCAATACTGCTTCTGTGGCAGCTCAGGCTTGTTTCGTGTTCGCTTCTGACGACCTTTTTTACAATATTAAAGTTAACGTCAGTGAAAAATTTGATATCCCATCGTCAAACGCTCACTTCTGGCTGGTAGGCTGGAAACGCCATCTTTACGCTCTTCGCTTCCCAGCTCGTCGGCTATGGGTTTGCGGGCATGTTCCGTATGCTCCCTCCGCTTATTCAACCCCACACAGTTGAATTTTTGAATTCTTTAGGCTCATTCCTCGTCTACCCTACGGCCATGTTGTACCCTATAAACTTGATATATGTCAACTTATTTGACGTATTACATCGGTCCAAGGGTGAGCTCCTCCAGGGAAAGCGGTACGTCCTAGCCCTCTCCACTGTACCACAGCATTCCTAGGTCTTATTGATTACTTTAACACAGGCTACGATTTTTCTGGATTGTTGTTGCCGTAGTGTGAGTCGACAGCATTCATGTCCTCACGTTTTAACTCTACTGTTTCCCAGATTTGTCTATGAAGTAAGTAATTTTGAGGATAAATTTGTGATCATACACGTTGTATCTGACTGGAATATTTGGCAGTGGTTCCCTGAAGTAAAAACTTATTTTTGAGTCTCTATATTAATATTGACTGGTTTGGGTGTTGTAGTATATTGCACCCCTTCTCGGCTCATTCAACATTATTTGTCTATCTGTTCGCAACTCAGTTTGGGTATCATATATCTTTGGTGGCGCCAATGCTAATGAAGGAATGGGCCTCATGGGCTTTGGTCTCGATTGGGCCAGTAAGTACCTTCAATTACATCGAACGATATGTCTCCTTATCAAGAACTCAGACATTACAAGTTCACCGTTCTACCAGCCACTTGCCACCCAGATATCGAGTACGTCTTGTCTCCGCTGATGTTATGTCATCGTAACAGAGATTGTTCATTGTGGTGATCTTGTGCAGTCTACGTAGGATGGGCAATGAACTATCTCATCCTTCCTTCCATATACGCTAGCAACATGTGGTACGTAGCTCCTGCTCATCCTATGCTCCGCGTCCAGTGCAATTACTCAAAATTCTATAGGAATTCCAAGAATTTACCTTTCATTAGTCAAAATCTGTTCTGTAAGATTCGATCTAATACACCCTGCAAGTTTGTTCCCTAAAGCTGGCATGGTAGTTGAGAATGGGACTATTTATGACCAGACCCTGATCTTAAATCCGTATGTATACAATCGGCCACACATCTTTGATGATCTCATCTTATGAAACAGCGACTTCTCCTTGAATCAAACTGCTTTTGAGATTGTCGGACAGCCATGGCAATCCGGTTCTACAGTCATCTTCAACCTTGGTGTCAACTTGTCGGTTGGTCAGTAACCCATCTCTTCTGAACCCTTTCGTGTTTTTCTTTTTCTTCCTATACTTTATTGACAAGTGACGTTTGGTATGCAGGGGCAACCTTCGTACATATTGGACTTTGGTGAGGGAAACTTTGTCTTCATAAATGAGCGTCCATCTGATTATTGAAAATCTGAACACAGGTATGGAAAAGAAGTATGTGGCGATATTTTCTGCCTCTTGGGTCTGACTGACATATCTATGAAGCTCTATAAATCATTTATGGATTAGTGAGTAATTGCGCGCCGGGCGTGAGGTATTATGTCACTGATACTTTCGTTGTGCAGCGTCCGTGGAACCCCGAGCAATGACCCACACTACAACAAGATGAAAGTGCGTATGGCAGTTCGATTATCAGTATTTTCATGACTGATATATGCTCGTTATTAGATTTACAGAGAAGGTATGTGTTGAAATTATCACAAGATGTCCCTACACCGACCACATCGTACCTAGTACCCCTCTACTGGTACGCTGGTATTTCCATTGGAGGTAATTACTCTACAAGTTGTTCGATCATAATATTTGACAGATACACCGAACAGCTTTCGTTATTGCAAGTATGTGCAACAAGAGTCATATTCGTATGACTAATACCTACCTTTACCAGTGGTCTGCACACACACCGAGAATTCTGGGTATAAATTTCTATTCATATGAAAGCAATGACCTCTGATGGAATTCTACAGATTGCCTCCATGGGCACTCATCATAGCCCTCATGTTCGCTCTTCTCATCCTCCCGTTCTACGGCGCCATGAATGCCATTGCTGCGTACGAATGGACGATTTCCAAATTACTGATTGATGGCTGACAAATATAAAATAGCTGGACACCAGTAATGACAAATTTATTCCATATCCTCGGTGCAGCTCTTGTTCCAGGATCATCTCAAGCTAACATGGTAAGCTTTGAGTTAGTCTTATCACCCCTTCCCTCTTTTTCATGGGTTTTATAACAGTACTTTGTATTGTACTCGGGCGTTGCACTTACTCAAGCAGCAAGCATGCTCGCTGACCTTAAGCTTGGCCAGTACGTTAAGCGTGAGTAGGCTTCTATATTCAATTGTTATTTTTCTCAATAATCGTATTTCAAGTACCCCCGCGCGTGAGTTCTATGTTTACGTTTCCGGGTGACCGCTTAATGAAGCACCTCTTGGGAAGTCTACTTTCACTGTGCAAATTGCGGGTACAGTTGTCGGCGCCTTGATTAACTGTGAGTGCCCTTTTCCAGGATAAAAGCTGGATCTCAGTGTTTGTTAGACATTATCATGCAATCAGTTGTAAATAATGAGCGCACCATCCTGGTTCGTGTAACGCCTCTGTTTCTACAGCCTATGTGTTTCTAATTCTGAGGCTATTACAGTTGGACAACCAGGGTACTCGTGTGTGGAGTGGACAGCAAATCCAATCGTTCAACGCTAATGGTCGGTTTCCCATGGTAATGACGTAACTCCTGTAACTGACAGCCAAATAGCTGTCCTGTGGGGTGCTCTCGGAAAGGAACTCTGTGTGTGCCATTTCCATTCAGTGTATTTTCAATTCCTCCTGACCATGTTGTCACAACCATTAGATGGCCCGAAAGGTCCATATTTCATCGTACCTCTCGGCATTGTAATTGGCCTAGGTCTTCCTATCATCCCTTGGGTCTTGTACAGGAAGTATGGATGGTCTTGGCTGAAATATGTTAACACCGCTGTTTTGTCCTGTGAGTAGCAGTTTATGTGCGCCTACCACTGCAAGCGTTTGACAATGTTCTCCAGACAACATTGGAACCCTGGCGGGTGGAACAAACGGATATATCAACACATGGATGGCGATCGGCTTAACATCTCATTTCTACATCAGAAAGTACCGTGCCGGATGGTTCCGGAAATACAATGTGTGTATCGCATATGGTGTCTGTGAAACTTTGAAGTACTGATGAGAGTGGCTGCAGTATCTGTTTGGTGCAGCCATTGACGGTGGAGCACAGATTTTTGTATTTATTTTCTCGGTGAAATGGTTCATTATGAAATTTTATCTTGTTTGACTGACGTTTGGTTGTTCTTCAGTTTGCCCTCGGAGGTGCTGGAGGCAATACAGTTGCGTTCCCTAAGTATGCAACGCCATTATTACTACTAGAATATCTCACTGATTACCGGACATAGCTGGGCTTTGAACCCTGTAGGAAATTCAGTAAGTGTCTGGTGCCCTGACATAATTTCAACGTTAAATGGACACTGTTTTCCATCAGGATTACTGCAAAGTCACTACAACGTGATCTTTCTTGCATTCTTGTGATAGTAAATGTTCCATTCCCCGAGACCATCTATGCCTGGAATCCGTTTTCCTGTCTATTTCCCATCAATTTAGGTGATAGATAGGCTCAATGATGTTTGAGATCCCGTCCTGAACCCAGTATGATATCGAAAGATAATCTGTATGCATTTTTGATGGGTAATTGGTCTACTCCAGTTCTAAGCAGCTTGACGTCTGATCACCAACCGTTAATTCCAAATCCATTTCTCTTTTAAGCCAGTTGACACGAGGAGCATACGAGCATGCTTAGGCGCTACTAGTACACGAGTTAGAGAACCAAGCCCCACTGAAGTCCCTTTTCCGGTCGTCGAGGAGGGCTGGCGGAGCATGCATTCTGTCCCAAAGGTGAACCACGAGACATGTCATGCGAAGGAAGGTTTCCCATCCCCATCATTTCGAATCTGTTTGAATCATATCAAAGAGGTTCCTCTGGCCCGTGCAGGGAAAAAGACTGACAAAGATTAGGCGGTAGGCGTTTCATCGGAAAGATCTGACCAGCCAGGACCAGCACGACACGTGTTCTGGTATTAGATCTTTGAAAAAGAAGGCCGTGAGAAATGTCACCTGCATGTCATGGGAAGAGGTGGGGGTGGGATCAGGATGCCCACCACCATCTGACGGTATACACCCCTTTCCATTTTTGACATGTACAGCTCGTGTTTCCAGTGCCTGGAGCCGTTATTCGAGAAGAATGAGTGATTTATGTAGCAGGTATTCTATGTTCAATAACTAGTGAGTTAGATTATACACTGGGAGAACAAACGAAGAGATGAGGTGGTATGCAATAAAATCCTTGCTCATGATTCGCAGGTCGCTCCACGCCCACCAGTTCACTTTAGTCAGTGAAAGAAGTGAACTCTATGATTAAAATATTCATCTCTTAGGATCCTAATTAACCAGCGTAATTGAAAAGAAGAAGGATAGGATATGCAGACGAAGTTTCGGGTCCATCGTGGATCCGGTTCGACCGGCATATGTGCCCGTTAAAACTCGTATGAGGATGAACATAATTCCAAGAAGCAATGTAGGAACTCACACAAAGAGAGGGGAAATAAATGAAAGACCTTTTTTTTTTCAAATGAAGACAAACAAAGAAAAAAAGAAATCAGAAAAAAGCAAGGGGAAGAGGCAGATTTGAGGGTGCAGTAGTGTTATCCTATTTCTATTTCGAGGTTATTATTGTTGTTGATGAATAGTGCAGCCCAAGGAAATCCTCTGGCATGTGATACCTGTTATAATAAGGCAGCATTTCATCTTTACTCAGCTAAATAGTAGAAAATTATAGAAAATTTTAAAATAGAGAACACAGATACATTTTGGTTAGTATATGCACAGGATATAGAAGATACAAATTATATAAGGATCTACAAAAAGAATCAGAGGTTTACAACCATTTATCATTATTCTAGAGAATTTTACATGTATTCCACACATGGTGATCTGCCCCTGGGGTGATAGGGATGCAACTAAGGGAGCAGAAAAGAAGAATGGAGATAGACAAAGAGACCACAGCTATGGATACAGGAGAGTCAGTGGAAATGTATCTGATAAGGAAAAAAGATGTGGATGGATAAGGTCCAGAGCAAGATGAAACAAGGGAACACTGAAGAAGGGAGTTAGATCCCAGATTCCCTCCGACACATCTCCACCTTAGTGCCATTAGTCATCCACCTCTGAATTATGTCTGGGCTGTATTCACCCTCCAGAGCATGCACATCTCCTCCAAGCTCCTCATATGATCTCCATGCACACATTACTCCATTCTGTCATTGTCACCACATCATCATTCTGATATATGAACCCCCACATCATCACTTGCATCATCTTCTAGTATGTTCCATAGTTCCACATAACACACTTTCTCTTTGTAGTATCTCCATAGCCTAATATTGTTTCCCTTCCACATTCAGATGACCCTTTTCCAAGTTGATGCCACATCTCCAAATGTATATAAACCTCATGACTTTGTAGCTAGTTCTCTAGTTCAAATATCAATTTATTCCCCCTCTTGTTACCTCCATAAACCCTCTGTAACCTCTCTCTACAATACCTCCAAAATACAAGAACAAGACTTTTATAAATACTCTCAAATTAGATTCTACATAGTCAAAATATCTAAAAACACAAAAACAAAACTTAGATGACTCCCACACATAGTATATGCATGTGACATGATGCTCTTCATTGATATAAAGGATCTCAAAAAGAAAGTGAATGTTTTTATCTATTTTTTGTAGTTCAAGAGCAGTTTAGATGTTTCACAACTACAGGGTTTTGCCCCCATGGGGATAAGCACCCAGGTAGCTAAAGAGCAGAAAGAATGGAATGGAGATAGGAAGTGACCCCAGAGCAATGGAGAAAGCAGAGACAATTGGAATCCAAGAGAAATAGATAAGGAATGGAATGGATATGGTCCAGATTGATCAGAAGCAAGAGAAAACAGAACAGAATGCATATATGCACCTACTGGGGCTGCACACCTTATTGGCACCATAGCACATGACTCAGACACAGGATAACTCAAGAGAAATTATAAAATAATATAATAAAAGA
>QFEC01001745.1:0-14633 GCA_003316585.1 Gomphus bonarii | reverse complement strand
CCTCATCCGACTGTTGAGTATTTGTTCAACTTCAAAGTGTTCTTTGTCATTGACTAGGATTGGTTGGGGTGGGAGGGACGGTCACCTGCCTGGGATGGGGTCTGCCAGAGCTGGGGTAAGTTTGATGACCAAGAAGACAGGGTGAAGGCGACTCAAGCCCTTCGGGAGTCGAAGTCGATACGTGTGGGACCCCACCCGTTCCTCAACAAGGTAGGGACCGAGCTGCCTGTGTGCCAATTTCTTGGATCGCCAATTGGTGCAGATATCGCTCACATCGAGGTACACCTTGTCACCTGGCGAAAACGTCGGTGTCAGCAGGCGTCTGCAGTTGTAGTAGGTTGCCATGTTGTCTTTTGCCTTTACCAGGGCTGCTCTTGCTTCCAAAAGTGCTCCCTCCATCCACTCCTTGAACTTGTTTACAGACTCGAGGCAGGATGGGGGTTGGTGTGGCTCAAAACCCATGCATGGGTGTTGGCCTGTATCGAGCAAGAACAGGGACTCGCAGGTCAAAGCATGAACATGGTTGTTGTACTGGAATTCAGCCAGCAGCAGGAGATTGTCCCATGTTTTGTCTCTCATTGACAAAGAGCTGAAGGTACTGTTCCAGCTCTTGGTTTACCCATTCGGTCTGACCATCTGTCTGTGGGTGATAGGCTGTGGAGGCCGCCAGGCGAATGCCTAATAGGCAATAGAGCTCCCGGGTGAAGTCGCAGACGAACTGGATCCCCTGATCGGACACCACCATTCTCGGCAACCCATGTAGCTTCCATACATGGTGTAGGAAGAGCTGTGGTGCTCCAGCTGCTGTGATAGTCATATGAGTTGGTATGAAGTGTGCTCGCTTAGACACCAAATCTACTATGTTCATTACCATATCATACCCATGCACGTCAGGGAGTTCTACTATGAAGTCCACGCTTATAGTATCCCACCATGCCTCGGGGATCAGGAGCAGGTGGAGTTCTCCAGTGGGACACTGCCTTTGGGCCTTCATCCATAGGCACAGGTCGCACATCTTGGTGTATTTGCCAATGTATCGAGACATGTAGGGCCACCAATAACTTCGGGAGATGAGTTCGAGGGTCTTCCAATGGCCAGGGTGCCCTGCTACCTTAGAGTCATGGTGGTGAGCTACAATCTGTCATCAGAGGCCCTTCACATCTGGGATGTACACCTTGCCTCGGAAGGTCAATAGTCCATCGGTCTCTGCCCATTCAGCTGAAACTAGCAATCTTCCTCCTGCTTCTTGTAGCTTCCACACCACCTCCGCCACCTCGTCCTCTAGCATCCCCTCATCCAGCACCTTCTTCAATTCTTGGGTGATTTCTCGATCCTCTCCTTCCAGTGCTACCCCTTCAAGTGCCCGTATGTCAGGGTTCAGTTAGAAACCGCTGTCAGTTGTCATTTCCTGTTTATGTTCTTCTATAACTTTCCACCACCTTCCGGAACCTTCCATACCTTTCCATAATCTTCCACAACTTTCCAGGACTTTCTACCACTTTCTATCACTTTCTGGAATCTTCCAGAACCTTCCGTCACCTTCTATGACCTTCCATGACCTTCCATTAGGGTATATAAGTGTGACTGGTGTAGCGCCTACCCCTCAGCTTGATCTCTGAGGATTACTGCTACACCAGGTGGGCTCTCTATGTATTTATTACTAGTAACCTTGTATAAACTGAGGATTACCACTACACCAGGTGGGAATTACCCTTATCAGCTCACTAAACATTGGAGTATCTTGTCGTTGTGACCTTGTCAATAGTGTCACCCTCACACCGTATCATGAACAGCTCAGGTCAGAGCAGGACTAGGTCACTGTTGTCAGCAGTTCCTGAGCCATGGTCTGACTGGTGTGATAGTGCGTCAGACTTCCCCATTGTCACTCCAGGGCGGTGCCCTAGGTCAAAATTGAAATGTGAGAGATAAAGGGACCAACAGGCTTGCCACCAGTTTAACCTTTTTGAAGACCAGAAGTATTCTAGATTTTTATGGTCAGTCCAGATTTCGATGCAGTGTTTAGCACCTTCTAAGAAATGTCTCCATTCTTCTAGGGCTCAGATGATTGCAAGCATCTCCTTGTCATGGATCTCATAATTCCTTTCTACCAGGGAGAGGCTTTTTGAGTAGAAAGCGATCGGGTGCCACTTGCCATCCTCGGGCAACCGCTGTGAGAGGACTGCTCCTGTAGCAACATTGGAACTATCCGCCTCCACTTGGTAAGGCCAGTTATCGTCAGCGAACCCGAGGACAGGTGCTGTCGTGAACCTCTTTTTGAGCCCTTTGAAGGCCACCTGCTCCATGTCCCCCCACTTCCATCTTGCATCCTTCTTCAGGAGCTCGAACAATGGCTTGGTGTGGTGGGAGAACCTCTCAATGAACCTCTGGTAGAAATTGGTGAAGCCAAGGAAGGCTTGGACCTCTTTTCAGTTTGATGGGGTTGGCCAACCTGTGACGCCCTTGACCTTGACTGGGTCCATCTCTATCTTACCGTGGGATATAATGAGACCCAGGTACTCGATCTTTGTCTGTTCAAACTCACATTTCTCTGGCCAAAGGTAGAGCTTGTGAGCTCTCAACCGTTCAAGCACCTCCTGGACAACCCATCGATGCTCTTTGAGAGTCTCGGTGAAGATGAGAATGTCGTCCAGGTACACACATACGTGCCCCTCCATAATGAGGTCTTGAAATATATCATTCATCATGGTTTGGAACATTGCAGGACTGTTGGTGAGGCCAAAGAACATAACGAGGGGTTCATAGAGGCCCCAATTCATCTGGAATGCTGTCTTCCACTCGTCTCCCTCTTTAATCTGCACATTGTTGAACCCCCATCGCACGTCCAACTTGGTGAAGTACTAGGCCCCTTGAAGTTGTGCAATAAGTTCGGAGATGATGGGGAGGGGTTATCGGTTCTTTACCGTCATCACATTGAGCACCCAGTAATCCTGAATGAACTGAAGGGTGCCATCCTTCTTCTTAATGAAGAATACAGGGCTTCCCATAGGGGATTTCGAGGGATGGATGCAACCCGTGCAGAGGTTCTCTTGCAAGAATTCATCTAGCTCCTGCTGTTCGGTTGGGGAGAGTGGGTACACCTTACAAGCCAAGAGCTTTGCGCCCAGTTCTAGTTCAATCGCATGCTCCCACATCCTCTGTTCAGGGAGAGAGTTGAAGGATTCCTTCTCAAAGAGATCACTGAAGTCCTGGAGATAAGGTGGAATCACCCCTCTTTCCCTGGGAGGAGTACTCCGGAGAGCTCATTCAGCCAGTTGTTGCGCGGCTGTGGCTGCAGCAATGGTAGGAATCAGGATGTTTGGTAGGGCTATGGTTGTGAAGAGTCAATCGCCTGGTTCAAGGAAAGATACACCATCATTGGTGTCCTCATAGTCCTCATCGACTGTCATGTTTGGCAAGGGACCAGACAAGATCGCTCAGATTGCCATTTCTTCCTGGCATTCCTTCTGTAGCTTAGCTTGGCAGGTATGACACTGGGTGGAGCACCAACTCAGTGTGACCTCTTGCATTCGCCAGTCAACTTCAGGATTGTGATTGCAGAGCCAGGGGTAACCGAGGATCATCTTATGCTTCCCAAGATTGGTTACAGCAAATACGGCTTGTTCTGAGTGGTCTTGGTAGCATAGGATCACGTCAACTACATGCCAAATCGCTCCCCCTTCATTCAGGGTGCCATCGACATTGTACACTGGCGTGGGTCGAGTCAACAGGCACATGGTTAGCCTCTCAGCAACCACATACTTTTGGTCTATGAACAGTCTAGTAGCCCTGCTGTCCAGTAGAGCAGTTGCACCTTTAACCTTGGCCGTGTTGGTGGTCTATATCTCCACCTGGAGGTTCAGCAAGTTTGGCGAGGGGATGGACACTACAATATATTGTTTTGGGAGTCTATGTTCCCAATGTTTTAGCCTAGGGGAGGAAGACAGGAGTTTTGGCAGAATGGATTCAGGAGTGTCTTTGTTGTTTGCCACTGAGGCGTCATTGTCTGAATGCTGGGTTGTAAATTCCATATCAGAGTCTATAGACAGGGCAGCAAAACGATTAAACAAGGGCAGCAAGGGCACATCCTTCACTCGCTGCCTTGGGAAAAATCCTCCAATCCCACTTCTTCATCACCTTTGGCCTCATGGGTCTCTCGAAGGTCAGCAGACACCATCCAGTACTCTAGCACCTCCTCACATTCCTCTGCGGTCATGAAGCGCATGTCATATGCCTGAGGACAATCTCGGGCAAAGTGGCTGGTCTTGCCGCATCGGTGGCATGTGAGGGGCAGAGGGTACCGCTGCTTGGTCGCATTAATGTCCATTGGTGTGGGTCCAGAGGGTGGGTTTGAAGGGAAGGGAGCCGATGATGCCCTAGGGAGCACAGGTACAGGTTGCTTAGCCAGGGGTTCAACAAGCCTTTGGTTAGGGTGTAATGTGGGGGTATGCAATGACGGTAGGTGGGGTCCCTGGAAGGCTTCGTTCACTGCGCGTGCAAGGGCTACTGCTTGAACAGCGGCATACCATGCCAAGATGTTGTTGTCCTTTGGCCTCCCATCTAGCATCAGTGTGATGCGGCTTTGGACTATGGGGTCAAGGCCACGCTGGAACTTCATGACAATGGACTGCCCATCTGTATACTCAGCTTTCTCAACTAGGTCCTCAAATTGGTTGATGTACTCATTGACAGAGTGCTTGCCCTGATGGTATTGTCGTGACTCTAGTTGGTTTTCTGCATCGGTGGCCTCATGCAGGGGGTAGAAGTGTTGTTGGAAGGCTTCGGTGAAGGCCTTCCAGTTGGCATAGAGAGGCCTGCCTGTTTTTGCTTCATGGGCAAACACTCAACCAGAGAAGGTCACAGCTCTCCCAGTTTTCATAAAAGACATTGCCCAGAGGATCTGGGACTGCTCGTCAGGGAAGTTGGCGGCACAGATGCCGAGGTACAGGGTGCATGACTGCATAAACTCTCACCCATGCATGTGGTCGCCATCAAACTCGGAAGGTTTGGCGGGCTCTACTGTCCGTTTTGCAGGCTGCTGGATTTGAGTCAGGAGGCCTGCTACTAGGTTTGTGGTGGTTATCTGTAGTGCATCCAACCTTGTCTCTAGATCCTGCTTTTCTCTCCTTTCTCTCAGTAGCTCCTGTTCTATGCTGACCAGGCGGTCTAATAATTTCTGAGCAGATGGTAAATCCATGAGGAGTAGGGTGTTTTATAGAATGAACGAGTCAGGGCTGCTGTTGTTGTTGTTTCCAAAGGGACTCGATTTGGAGTCACACAATGAGGCAGCCGGTACTTGTGGGCTAGAGTTTTCTACTGTAAGGGCAACCTAAGTAGGAGTTCTACCCTTGGGCAATGCACTGACAAAGGGAGATCCAAAGATTTAGTATAGTACCTAAATATACAGTGACTCACATACCTGACAAAGGGAGATCCAAAGAGAAAACTCTAGGGAGCCCTTTGTCCATCAACTACTGTATATAAGTACTGTTGTTATGGCACTCTGCATCACCGGCATCACCCTCTATATTAACTGGGAAGTTCCATCAGAGCCTGGTATAGCGGGCGACTAACGAGGAGGGGGCCGGTGGCCATGATCGGCACTCTCCGATGAAGATCGCCAGTCGTGATGCCCTTTTGACAGGTGTCTCATTTGGGACTGCCGTGAGTGGGTTGAATGGGTCTTGGTCAGTAGGTATGGCACTGGGTAGAATGGTGTGGGGTGGCATCGATTGGGACCTACTATCAGGGGTTCCCCTGACACTTGGTCCACTTCAACAAGCCTCAGACCCTCAACCAGCTCTGAAATGTCATTCAGCAAATTGACATGAAATACTGGGAGAGAAAGGCAGAGCAGGTCTGAGAGGGTCCTGCTGAGCCAAAAAAAGAAGGAAAGTCAGACAAGCCCAAGAAAACTAACACGGACATGTCTGATAGCCCAAAAAAACCTAAGAGCAAGGGCAAGGACAATTCTATGTCCCAGCCAAACCCACCCAAGTATGCGAACAAGCTCAGTAAGGATGGCAAGCTCCTTCCCAAGGAATGCCAGTGACATGTCAACAATAACTTTTGTCTCTTGTGTGGCACTGACAGTCACAAAGTCACAGAGTGCCTGAAATCCACCAAGGCATGAGCAATGATGACCCCTTTGACCCCCAAGGTAAATACTGCCTTGGATATCAAAGCTGAGAATTCAGCTAAGGCTACCAAGCCAAAAAAATATTCCATGACTCTTCAGCCTCTGAGTACCCTGAGAGTTGTATTGACTTGGTTGGTGCTAGTAGTGAGGTTAAGCTCAATGCTACTACTCTTTTTAGTCCAAACTCTTTAATAGTTTACTTGTCTTCTGATTCTGTCCCCAGTTCCTCTAATAATCCATTTAAATGCTTGATTGATTCAGGTTCCACTCATTGTTTTATAGAATCCACTTATGTTCATAATCATAGTATTCCCACATGTTCTATCCCTCCTATTCCTCTGAAATTATTCAATGGTAGCATGAACTTGGTCATTACTGAATCAGTAGAAATACTTATCCATTTCCCCTCAGGATACACCCATTCCATAGAATTTTATGTCACATTGTTAGACACTTCTGTTTCAGTAGTTCTTTGACACAACTGGCTCACCTGATACAATCCATTTATTGACTGGGTATTGGGCAGTATAACATTCCAAACCACCTCTATGGAGTCTATGGATGTCCCAAAGGCCTTGGCCAAGTCAACTCCTGCTGCCTCCCCATTGCCTGAGTCTGGATCCACCCCAAAGCTGGAAGCTCTGCATATAGCCCTAGTTAATGCAGCTGCTTTTGCATGTGCTTGCAAACTAGAAGGTTCACAAATTTTTTGGCTCAACTTCTCAGCCATCAATGCTACTTTGGCTCAGTCAGCTAAGGTCTCCTCTGCTCCATCCATCTCGGTCAACCTAGCTCTGTATTCCCTGTAAAATTCAGAACTAGAAGCTCTCCACACATTTTTAGACAAACATCTGAATATATGTTTCATCCAGTCCTCTATGTCTTCACATGGCATACCAATCCTGTTTGTCCAAAAAAAGGATGGCTCATTTCAGCTATGTGTCAACTTTTGGGCACTTAACAAAGTAACCAAGAAAGATCACTACCCACTCCTTAGCTGAGAAAAGTAAAAGATGTTCAATCCTTCCTTGGCTTCACAAACTTTTACCATTGTTTTATTTTCAACTATTCAGACATCACAGTACCCCTCACTCACCTGACTCGTAAGGGCACACCCTGGGCATGGACTGAAGACTGTCAAAAGTCTTTCAACTTCCTCAAGGATGTCTTTACCTTAGCACCCATCCTGATGCATTGAGAGCCCAACTGACTTTTGGTTGTGGAAACTGATGCTTCTGATTATACTCTTGCAGCAATCCTTTCCACCATAAACTCTGAAGGTGAAATTCATTCAATAGCCTTTCATTCCCAAACTTTTACAGGTCTGGAGCTCAATTATGATGTGCACAACAAAGAGTTGTTAGCAATCTTCAAGGCTTTCAAATGTTGGCAACACTATCTGGAAGGCTTGGCCAAACCAGTAGATGCCATTACTGACCATAAAAACCTTGAGTACTTCTCTATTACTAAAGTGTTGACCCATCAACAGACATGTTGGTCTGAGTATCCATCTCAATTCAACCTCACAATTTGGTTTCATCCCAGGAAACTCAGCACTAAGCCTGAGGCTTTAACTAGATGATGGGATGTCTACCTTACATATGGAGGTAGCAACTACAGTACCATCAATCTGCAAAACCTTCAGCTGATCTTCACTTCTTCACAACTAGTAGAATCATTTCAGGTGACTCAACTAATCATTCCACCTCTTTGAGCAAGCATCATCATGGACTCTGAGACACTCCATTCTGACATCCTATCCACACTCCCCACAGATCTCATAGCATTGCAACATCTTGGTCCTCACCTAAAACTGAACCTGAGATGATGCAAACAGAAGATGTATTTCTTTGGCTGGATAACTGAATATACATACCCAAAACTAACAACCTTAGATTAAGAGTACTTCAGTATAAACATGATCATGTACTCTCAGGTCATTTCAGTCAAAACAAGACATTGGCTCTTATTCACCAAAAATATACTTGGCTGGGCCTTCAAAATTTGGTTGTTGATTTCTGCAAATCCTGCACCACATGTATGCATTCCAAGTCACAGTGACACAAACCTATGGCTTTCTGAAGCAACTTCCAATCCCTGAGAGACCTTGGATTCTATTTCAATGGATTTCATCAAACAACTCCCTCTGTCCTCAGGATTCACTTCTATTCTGGTAATAGTCTGCAGACTCATTAAACAAAGTATTTTCATTCCTATGGTTGACATGATCACCTTGGCTGAACTAGCAAAATTGTTTGTGTTTCATGTCTTTTGAAAGCATGGCATACTAAGTCACATAACATCTGACTGAGGAAGCAAATTTGTTTCTCACTTCTTCAGGTCACTTGGTAAAGCCCTCAACATGCACTTACACTTCACCTTGGGTTATCGTCCTGAAGCTGACAGTCAAACTGAATATGTAAATCAAATCTTGGAACAATATCTATGAGTCTACTGACAACTGGCCCAAACTGTTACCATTAGTTGAATTTGCTTACAATAATGCTCCTAACACTACTACTGGCATCTCTCCCTTCTTTGCTAATAAGGGTCATCACCTGAATGAGACCTTGCTTCCTCCTGAGAACATGAGTATGCCATTGACTTAGGCCAACTTCATGAGGCCCTGAAAGAGCAAATCAGTCACACTCAATCTCAGTATCAGAAATCAGCTAATGCCAGGTTACTCCCAGCTCCCAAGTTTGCAATTGGGTCCTTAGCTTTTGTCAAAGCACAATTCTTCCACACTACTTGGCCAACTCAGAAGCTTGCTGAAGAATACCTCAGTCCCTTTGAAGTCATAGCCAAAGCCAGTAGTCACTCCTACACTCTTCAGTTCCCTGACAATATGCAAGCAGTCCATCCAGTCTTCCATGTCTCTATGGTCAAACCTGCAAGTCCTAATGTCATACTGAACCAAGTTCAGGAACCCCCTCTCCCTGTCAAAATAGATGGGGAAATTGAGTATAAAATAGCTGAAATCCTTGACTCAAAGGTAGACCAACACTGGAGACCTTGTAGCCTCCTTTTTGGATGCTCATGACTGAACTCAGTCATGCTTCTAATATCATCACTGAATTTCACTCTGCCTACCCTGCTAAGCTGGGACCATGGTCCCCTTGATCTGATTCTGTTTTCTTTTCTGTTTTTACTCATGGTCATTTTTCTTAGCTATTCATGGACATTCTATGTACAAATCACTATCCTAGATATTCCTTCTGTCTAACCCCATACCCCTCTCAAGTCCTCTGTCTCATCACTCTCCATTCATTTTCCTCTAAGTCACACATTGCTGAGCCAAGACCAACCCAAAATCAATACATCTCACTTGTCATTTTTCACACCTTACTCTTAAGTTCCCTTAGACTCTGCTTCTTTTGCCTCACTTTGATTTGCTTTGAATTCAAACAAAAATTTCATAAAACAATAAAAGAAAATGATATGGCATCTCTAGCTACTCCTTCATTGTTTCACCCTCCTCATTTTTCTCATCCCCCCCTGCTGTCAGGGGACAACCTGTTTCAAGCCCTGAGCCAAAACCTAAACAGCTTGGCCAGGAATGCACCAAGTGACCCAATATTTTCAGCAAAGGGTTCCAAACCTTTGGCACCTTTGGGCCTACTAAACAGCTTGGCACTTACCCACAAAGTTCCCAAGTCAGGAGCCAAGACTTAAGGTGGGAAGTTGAGGACCAAGGAAGGCTGAGAAGGGATCCACTCAACCCAAGGCCAAGTCACTTAGGCTGAGGAGAGATACCTTGGTTTGGGATGCATGAGGACTTCCAGTGACATTTCTAGACAATATCCATGCACAACCATTTCTCCTATCCAACCTCAAGGCATGGAAGGAAGCCACATGTTGGATTGACCACAACTATCGCCATCTTGTGGAAGTTAAGAAAGCACAAGCACCTCATGATTCCCACTGCACTGTCCCAACCCACACTACAACTGCTCCTGCCATGTCCACAACCAACACTGCTATGCCCATGGATATTGATTCCAATCAACAATGCATCAAGACTTGGACATGCTATAACTGTGGCAAGCAAGGCCATATTTCCCCAGCATGCCCAGAGCCCCACAAGGAACATGTCCACACAAACCTCACAGGAGCTCTTACAGACATGATCTCAGAATCAGTAGCAGCTACTCTAGATGCTCATGAGGCATCACAGAAGGCAAAGGTTCAAACTTCTGAAGAAGGAGGGAAACAGGGTTTTTAGGCAAGTCAGTGGTGAAAGACATACCCTGCTTGACAAATTGGTTTTCAGTTCTTGAAACATGCATGCTAGGGAATACTAGAGACATGCTACACTCATTGCCAACCCTAGACCCAACTGAAACCCAACCAGTTATGCCTGAAATCAAACCCACCACCCCAAACCCTGAAGAGTAACCCCTTCCCCTTCTCTATGTATGCTCTGCTGACACTTGCCAGTGCACCAAGGTCCCTCTGAAGGTCCAATCTGTTGACACTGGACATCCTCTAGCCATTGATGCACTCCTCAACAGCAGTGCCATGGGAATGTTCATTGATGTTGAATTTGTTTGAGCAGAAAGGCCCAAAACCCATCACCTTCCTCATGCTATACCTATCTATAACATAGATGGCACTCCTAATGAAACAGGTTCAATCAAGGAAGAGGTTGACCTCATCTGCATGTATGGACATCACACAGAACCTGCTACATGTTTAGTGACAAGCCTGTGTAGGGTGCATATATGCACTATACCACCTCTGACTGATTCAACCTTAATATATTGCATTCTTATGGTCAAAAACCTCAAGAACAATTCATGATATGTAGTATTATTTTTCTGAAATTTTCTGAAATTTTCCCACCATTTGTTCACAAGATCTCACTTTATTTTGTTGTATACTACCAGGTGTGGCACCCATATTTGCCTCCACCTTGAGACTATGCACATGCCCCAGAGTTCAGCAGGAGCCACCCGAACAGTCACTTGGTAGCTTGTTTATTAGATGGGCATCTGGCCAGCGCTAAAGGGCCAGTTCATGCATACACTGCCTGTGTATTATTCCCCTCCTCAGTGTTGAACATCACTGAGGAGGTGAGCAACCCATCTAGTAATAGCAAAATAATCACTAATTTCTTTATATTTATTTATGTACAGTGATAATACTAGGTTTCCTTGGAACTTCCTACACCCTGCTGTGAACACAGTTGTTTAATCTTAACAGCCTGGGGAATCTAGCAATCATCTTAGGACACACCTGGCTCATGGAGCACAACCCAGAAGTTAATTGGTGCTTGGGCAAAGTGAAAATGACTTGCTGCCCTGAATCATGTGGTTTTGAACTGATCAACAAGAAACCTCAAGTTGAAACAGTCCCAGACATTGAATAAGACCACATGCACCTTCCTGATCAACACGCACATCCCATGGCTGAAGAGCCATTGTATTCACCTGAAAATGGAGACAGACTCTTTGTAGTCTTTGTGGAGGAGGACCATGAAGAAATTGGTGCAGGCTCAACTGTCTCACAACAGCTTGCCCAAAAGGCATCAGAGCTCACACCCACTAAATCCTTTGAAGATCTAGTTCCAAAACCTTATCAGGAATTCAAGGATGTCTTCTCAAACAAGTCCTTTGACTTCCCCCACGTAAACCCTGGGATCATGCAATTGAGCTGATACCAGGTGCCAAGTCCTTTAGCACCAAGGTCTATCTGATGTCTCCCAATGAGCAAAGAGAACTAGATGCGTTCCTAGAAGAAAATTAAAAGAGCCATCACATCCACCCCTCTAAATCACCCATGGCATCCCCAGTCTTCTTTGTAAAGAAAAAGGACAGTGACCTTTGCTTCATGCAAGACTACAGGAAGCTTAATGATATAACAATCAAGAATGCTTACCCCCTTCCCTTTGTACCTGATATCATAAATAAGGTCACCACTGCCAGGGCCAAACACTTTACAAAGACAGACATCTGCTGGGGATACAACAATGTGTGCATAAAGGAAGGAGATCAGTGGAAGGCAGCCTTCTGGACAAACCAAGGTCTATTTGAACCTCTGGTAATGTTCTTTGGTCTCACAAACAGCCCAGCCACCTTTCAAATGATGATGAATGAAATCTTCAAGGACCTCATTGATGAAGGGGTCATGGTGGTGTTCATAGATGACATACTCATCTTCACAGAATCCCTTGAAGACCATTGAAAGACTGTGTGACAAGTCCTTGAAATCCTCAGCTCCAACAACCTATACCCAAAACCAGAGAAATGCATATTAGAACAACCAGAGTTAGAGTACCTTGGACTTATCCTCTTGGAAAGGAAGCTGGCAATGGACCCAGTGAAGGTAGCAGGAGTATGCAAGTGGCCAACCCCATGCAATGTCACTGATATGAGATCCTTCCTTGGATTTGTCAACTTCTATCATCAATTTGCAGACAACTTCTCTCACATTTCCAAACCCCTGAACAATCTCACCAAAGCCAATACACAGTGGTCTTGGACACCAGATGGACCAGAGCAAGTTGCCTTTGATGAACTCAAACACTTCATTACTTCTACCCCTATCCTTGTCTTCCCAGACCAGACCAAACACTTTCACCTAGAAACAGATGCCTTAGCATATGCTGTATTATCTCAACTCTGCAACAATGGGAAGTGGAGACCCATTGGCTTTGTCTCAAAGAGTCTTTCAGACACAGAGCACAACTATGCCATTCATAACAAGGAATTACTCTCTCTCATCTGTGGCCTAGAAGAATGGCATTATATCCTAGAAAGAACCAAGTACAAAATTGAGATCCTCAATGACCATCAAAACCTCACCTACTTTTGGTCTGCATAGAACCTAAACCTCACTCGTCACTCTACCCCTCTTGCTTTGATTTTTAATTGATTCACTGTCTTGGTTGCCATTCAACTAAGCCTGATGTGCTCTCAAGATGGGTAGATCATAAGCAGGGGGAGGAATATAATCAAAACCAAATTCTACTCCATCCTAATATGTTTCATGTTAATGCCACAGGAGCACAACTAGTTAACAGTGAGGCCAATGAACTTCTTGACAGAGTCAGGTGCTGCACAAATCAAGATGAAAAGGTTGTACAGGCTCTCAAAGAACTTGGGTCATCTGGAAATCTTTGAGGAGAAGAGTGGACAGAAGAGAATGGTCTCATTCTTTACCATGACAAGGTATATGTCCCTCTTGATTCCAAGCTATGGTATGACATTGTCAAGGCACACCATGACACAAGCACCACTGGCCATCTTGGTCACTGGAAAACAACTGAACCCATGTCCCAAAGCTATTGGTGGCCTGGAATGGGACGGTACATTGCCAAATATGTAAAGGCTTGTGACCCCTACAACAGGACCAAAACCTTCCCTGCCTCCCCCATTGGTAAACTTCTCCCCAACTGTATTCCAGACTGCAGATGGCAAGTCATCACTGTTGATCTAATCACAGAACTACCTGTCAGTCAAGGCTACAATGCTCTTCTTGTCACTGTAGATCACCTTTTAAAATGTGTGTACAATATCCCCACCACATCTGATGTGAACTTGGTAGGAATTGCCAGACTCTTCCATGACCATGTTTGGAAGCTCCATGGACTACCAGAGGAAGTCATCAGTGATCATAGTACTCAATTTGTCTCCCAGTTCATGTGAGAACTAAACAAACTCCTAGGCATCAAGGACACTGCCTCCACAGCCTATCATCCACAGTCAAATGGCCAAACAGAATGGGTCAATCAGGAGATTGAGCAATACCTCCAACTCTTTCTCAATCAACATCAAGGTGACTGGCTAGAATGGATCTCTCTTGCTGAATTTGCATACAACAATCAAATTCACTCTGCAACACAGACTACCCCCTTCATGCTTGACAGTGGCCAGCATCCAAGGCTTGGGTTAGAACCAACCTGAGAAACCCAACTAGAAGCATTGGATGAATTCACCACTCATATGGAGAAAGCCACTAATGAGGCATCCTCTGCACTGTCAAAGGCTGCAGAGGACATGGCACAATTCTATGACCTACACCATCAGACTGCTTCCACATACAAGATAAATTCTGGCTAAATGCATAAAATATTACAACCATTCACCCAATGAAGTTAGATCATAAATGGTTGGGAACTTATGTCATGAACAAGGTTGTATCACAGAATGCCTATGTCCTCCAACTCCCCTCATCCTTTGGTTGCACCTATCCAGTCTTCTCTGTCAACCTCTTACATCCCTACCAAGAGGATCCAATCCAAGAATGACATATTCAGCCCCCCCCTCCTCCTGTTATCTGAGATGGGGTCCCTGAGTATGAAGTTGAGAGGATACTAAACAGCAGGGTTCATCGAGGGAGACTGGAGTATTTAGTGTGCTGGAAGTATTATGGAGCAGTGGATGACCCCTGGGTACCTGTGAAGGATGTCTCTGGAGCAATGTGACTTGTCATGGAGTTTCACCAACAGAACCCCAAAGCCCCACAATGTATATCAGCTGCTCTATATACCACC
>QFEC01001722.1:4693-23731 GCA_003316585.1 Gomphus bonarii | reverse complement strand
GCATTTTTCTCATGACTAACTAGCTAATAGAAATGTGGGGAATGAGTCATGGGCACTGGGGAATTGGAAGTACAACAGGGGGGAATTAATTCTCCTGTAAGCATTGGAAATTCAATATAAAAAATGTTACATATCCAAAAGATGGATATATGCACCATGATTCGTTTGGAATATCTTGATATTTATCTTGAAAGTTGCGCTGTGAAGTTTCAGGCTGGGGGGTGAAGAATTGAAGCTGTAATGAATATTTTGGTAGCATGGGTAGGAGGAGAAGATCATTTCCTGGGGACTTATTGGCTATTTTTTATAACAAACTTCTGCAGTGTCCGTCATCTGAAGTTCCACCTTAATGATGAGGGACTTTGGACCTGGAGTGGCTGCCATTATATACCTTTTTGGGAGTCGCCTTTCCCATTTTTGGAGCCACATCCAAGGTTGCTTTAGGGGAGCTTCGACCTTTTGTGTGACTTTTTGCAGTTTCTCATCCTGGAGACATTGTGTGGAGGTCATATCACACTCTGTTTCTAGACAAGAGAACCGGTTATGTACAGGCAGTGGGGGCACATTACTCACCCACTGCTGGCTCCAAAATCCTCCTTATCCTCTTCTTCCACTCTCTCATTCACCACGCTACCCGTAGACTCCATGGGTGAAGTTTCCACCATGTCTGCGAGAGCCAAGAGCTCTGGTAGTAGCCTTCTGCACTCATGGTCCAGATATCAAAGGACAAAGGACAGTCTCGGACATAATGTCCAGGCTTCTGACAGCGGAGGCATACTCCAGGGGTGGTGGCCTTGGCTCGTGTTTGGTCTACCTCCATTGGCACTGGATCCTCCTTTGATGTCATGGGCAGAGACACAGGGGTCTGTCAAGGGAAATTCAAGAACCGGGGCAGGGAGTTTAGAATCCTTGGAGCATTTGGGACTATTTTTGAGGATGCACACAAAGACAATGTCAGGAGTTGAGTGCAGTGGGCCTGCATAAACACCTCATTTGCCTCTCTGTTCCAGGCAACCCTTTGGGCTGCTTCATACCATCCCTTAGGGTTGTCAAACTCCGGTGTTCCATCTCCAAGAAGGGCCACTTTGGTTTGGATTCCTGGCTCAAGGCCCCTGCAGAACTTGACTACGACCATCTTGTTGTCATGATATTCTGCAAGGTCTACCAGCTCCTCCAATCGGTTGATGTATTCCTCCACTGAGTCCTTGCCTTGGTACCAGCTAGTGCCTTCCAGTCGTGTGAGGGCTGTCAGCTGTTCATTTTTGGGACAGAAGTTTGCTATGAAGTCTGATTCAAAGGTCCTCCAGTCCAAGTAATGAGGTTGTCCATTTCTCTCATTCCAGAGGACTTTGTTTGCAAATCTGGCTGCTCGCTTGTATTTGAAGTAGGAGAGGGCCCAGTGTATCTGAGCCTGGTCATTTGGGAATTGGTTGCTGCAGATTACCAGGTAGATGTTGCAGGAGTTGAGGAATGCCCTGCCTCTCTCTCTATCTCCCTCAAAGTCCGATGGAGGTGCCAGTCTGATTTGGGAGTTCCCTAATGGAGTAGTGTTCCAGAGATCCGGAGGTTGCACACTTGGTGCTGGGTCATTTTCTGGGTCTGTGAACTCCGGACTCTGGTGTGTGGGGTCATTGTTTAGTTTGGACATAATTGCCCTTAGAGCTTCACTGATTGCAACATTTTCCGCTCAGTTTTCCACCATCTCTTGCTCTAGCCTCCAGAAATGCTCATCTGCATCCATGTCTGGGCTAAGACTTGTAGGGGGGTCCATTGCTCTTTCAAAGGAGGGGGAGTCCAGTGTTAAGTATGTCCAGGAGGTGGTACTCTCTGAGTTATTCTCGTCAAGTCTGGGGCTGCCTATGACAGTACTGTAACACGGCTCCCAGTCCTATTAGGAGAGACTTTCCTAATGTAAGGGCAACTCCCTTAGTTATTCCGGAGGTATCTCATGGAGCTAAGCAGAGGAAATCCCAAGTTATATTACTGCTAACTAGATACAGTGTAACCAGGGTTCTCACCTAAGCAGAGGAAATCCTAAGAGGAAAGTCTAAGGATTCCACCGCTAGGGAGTCTCTCTATATATACTCTTTACCCCCTTACATAAGTAGTCTGTGCTCTGATTTGTAGGCACCCATCCAAGGGGTTACCTGAGCCTATCTCCTGGTACAAAGTCTGAAGCCCAGGTGCATGGCTCTAGGCCTCCATCCTTCATCCTAGAGTATCTAGTCATGGAGCCACGGACATCCCGGAGGTGACGGACATTCCAGATGTGACAGATTGATCCCGGAGGTGACGGACATTCCGGATGTGATGGATCGATCCCAGAGGTGACGGATCAAGCAGAGTTTGAATAGGAGGTTCCAGAGTTGAACTGGAGTTTGAAAAGGGTTGTCCCCTGACAGCTTTGCCCAACAAGGATAAGCAGAGACAGATGTCAAAAGGCAGGAAGGAAAAATGTCAGCAGAGGGATGTACATGCCATCTTACATAGGGGATGGCCTCAAAAGACAAAAAATGGGATTAAAAAAAAAGGGGGGGGGAATCCTAAGAGGAAAACTTAGGGTCCCTTGCTAGTGAGCTATGCAACCTATATACCCACTGTCCACTCTCTGCTTCCTCAGCATACCTTACCCCTCAATTGGACCCAAAGGTTTGATGACCCCATGATCTGTATCCAATGTTCCAGTACTCAGGCCTGATGGGGATATAGCAACTTTTCTGCAGTAGTCAACAGAGATTTGGTGGAACCCTGGTAATTGCACTAGTAATTACACTAAAGAAAAAGAAATAATAAGAAAATCAATATAAAATAGTAATTATATGATAGCTAGCTCACCTCCTCAGTTGTGGTTCACACTGAGGAGGGAGTGCATACATGGGCAGTGTCTCACCTGCATATACTCATAAACCAGCCCTTTGGTGCCCTTTGGGTACTCATTATGTCAGCAAGGTAGGTGCCAAACCTCAGTTACATAATCCAAAGTCTGGGCAGTTAAGTCATTGGATCCTACCAAATTATTAGGTCATGCACATAGCCTCAAAGTGCAGGCAAAAATGAGTGACACGTGATAGTATACAGAAAGAAATAAACAGAACTTGTGAACATGCACACATAAAAATTCTGAAAAATTCTGAAAAATATTAGTACATATGTTGAACTGTTCTGTCTGGTTGTTTGAGCAAAAATTGTGTATATTATGGTTGGAGCTCTCAAAGGTGGTATAGTGCATATATGCACCCTACAAGGCCAACATCTTGGTTGCTCAGTTCAGGATATTGGGCAATTGGGCCAATTTTTCTGCTCTTATATTCTGTATGTGCAGCTCAGCTCAGTAACTGTTGGTATATGTGAATCAGTTTGGCATTGGTTCAGGCCACAAAACAGGTGGTCCCCTGATCCCCTGACATTTACTTCTTTGGTGATGACAAATTGTGGGCCAACATGGTGATGGCCTCAGTGAGGTTAGGAACATCATTTGAGTTTGATGACAATGCTCTTGTAGGATTTGAAGCTAGAAAGATGTTGGGTGGGGACTGAGGGGGGGTTGTGATCAAAGGGTGAGTCAGGGGGGTTAGGCATGTCTGGATTGCACACTTGCATGGGGTTTTCAGAGTGGGGTTAGAGGTGAGTGAGTACTCAGGAGCATAGCTGGGATGTTATGTACATGGCATATGGATGCTTCTGAAATGGTTCAAAGGGTACTGGCATATAATTTGCTTTGAGTGCTATGTCTCATAGACAACAAAGAGTGAGAGTTTGAATATACTGTTAAGTCCAGAGTTGAGGATGTCTTGTCTGAAAGGATTCTGGAGTGGCCAAGCTGTCAAAGTTGAACCAGAGTATGGAGTCAAAAGGACTTGGCTTCAACTTATGTGTTGCATCCTCTTATGTTGTCTTGTCCTTGTATTTATGGAGGTGTTGCAGAGTGAGGTTGTGGAGTGAGGTTGCAGAACAAGTTCAGAGGTAACAAAGAGGAGACTAAATCAATATTCAAACTAGAGAACTAGCTATGAATACATAGAGGCTTAAATACATTTGGAATGTGGGATTAATATGGAACAGGGTTGTCCAAATGCAGGGAGAGGGCTACATTAGGATGCAGGGGTACTAAATGAGAGAGGGGATCATGTGGAACTATGAACATACTAGAAAATGATACAAGGGATGATGGAAGGGGTGATATAAAGGTCTGTGTGTCAGAGTGATGATGTGGTGATGATGACAGGATGGAGTGTTGTGTGTGTGTGGAGATCACATGAGGAGCTCAGAGGGGATGCAAGGGTGTGGAGTATGATGGAGGGGTGAGTACAGCTTAGATGTGATGTGGAGGTGGATGACTAAGGGTGCTAATGTGGAGAATTGTCTGAGGCAATCTAGGATCTAACAAGGTGGTCATAATTGAAGAGAATTAAATAATATAGAGTCTATATGGTGTAAGGTATCCTAGATAAGCACTAGCCACACTGATATCAATTATGTTTAACATAATATTATCTCTGTGATCATACCTGAGTTTCACTACCATGAAGTTCTCCAACTGGGATAAACAATGAACAATGAACAATGATAAGGTGTAAACAATTTGGCATCATTATAACATACCAGAGGTGTATTTGATCAACTCCCACTGCAGGCATAAATAGGTTGTTGTTTTTAGTTGATCTCCATGAACTTGGCTCCCCAACCATATGATAAATGTATGGCTTTCATGTAAAGTTTCAGTTATGGTTATGTGAGGGAAATGCTATTGACAAGGTCACAACAACAAGATACTCCAATATTTATGAGCTGATAAGGGTTATTCCACCTGGTGTAGTGGTAATCCTCAGTTTATACAAAGGTTACTAGCTGTGAGGGCAACACTATTAACGAGGTCACAACAACAAGATACTCCAATAATTTATGAGCTGATAAGGGATAATCCACCTGGTGTAGCAGTAATCCTCAGTTTATACAAAGGTTACTAGCAATAAATACATAGAAAATCCACCTGGTGTAGCAGTAATCAAGCTGAGGGGTAACTGTCACACCAGTCACAACCCTATACCCTACTACAGCACATATTATGTAATTGGGAGATGCAAGATAGGGGTACATAAACAGGAAACAACAAACTGAACAGATGAACTCCAAGCTGAACCCTGATACTAGCAATAAATACATAGAAAGCCCACCTGGTGTAGCAGTAATCCTCAGAGATAAAGCCAAGGGGTAACCATCACACTAGTCACAACCCTATACCCTACTCTGGTGCATATTACTTAATCTGAAGATGCAAGGTATGGGAACATAAACAGGAAACAACAAACTGAATAGATGAACTCTAAGCTGAACTCTGACATCACCCCCCTCTCAATGCATGGTGTCTCAATGTAGAGTTTTGTCAAGATTGTTAGTGGAGGCACCCACTAACATATCTTTTCAATCCACTCCAGAATGAGGGATGGTGAAGGGTATACTCTGCTTAAGGCTGGTCATGTTGTAGTAATGAGGGTTGCTTTTTATTGAGTGGGTGGAGAAGGGTTGATAGCAGGTGTTTATATAAGTGTGAATGAAATAAGATGTAAATGAAGTGAATAGTGTAGGGTGCATATATGCACTATACCACCTTTGAGAGCTTCAACCATAATATATACCATTTTTTCTCAAGTAACTGGATAGAACTGTTCAACATATGCTCTAATATTTTGCAGAATTTTTCAGAATTTTTATCTCTGTGTTCATGAGTTCTCATCTTATTTTGCTATACACTACTCACATGGCACTCACTTTTGCCTCCATCTTGAGAACATGCACATGTACTGATGACTTGGTTAGATCCAATAACCCAGTTGCCCAGGTATTGGATTATGTAACCAAGGTTCAGCGCCTACCTTCTTATGTCATGAGTGCTAAAGTAGGTGCTAAACAGCTGGTTCATGCATATATGCAGGTGGGACATTGCCCACATATGTGCTTCCTCCTCAGTGTGAACAATCACTGAGGAGGTGAGCCAGCCATCATATAAATATAATTTTGTAATAATTTTCTCATAATTTTTCTCTCTCTACAGTGTAATTAATAGGTATTGTAATAATAAATCTTAGTGTGAACAATCACTGAGGAGTGTAATTAGTAGAATTCTCATAAAATCTCTGCTAACTACTGCAGAAAAGTTGCACATCCCAATCAAATAGGTTGTCAGGTTGAGTTTTGCTTATTTTTTGGGGTTAGGGTTTCACATGCTAGGTTCCTGCTAGGATCTTGCCTCACAAGATCCCCATTCACTTAGTCAATCATGATTGAGTGTTCTCTTTCTTATTTCAGAAACCCTGCTCTGTTCCCATTGATTTCTCATCCTAGTTCTAGACCTTGCTTCAGTTCATTTGCTTCACAATTCCGCTCATGATACATTTTCCTATTCAAGTAATTTCCATTGCCTCACGCAACAGTCTTTGTAACAACTTTGCCCAAACCCTATTCTTACTCATCCATGTTTCACCTCACCTTTGTTTTAATTCCCGTTCTGGAAACCCCCTTGTTCTTTTGATTAGGAATCTTCTGACTAATTTGAAATACTAACCTTGTATATAATGCATATGTAAATTAGTAGTTCTGTAGTCAGAAAATCAACTAAGATTACCCCCCGAGCTTTCAGTTAGACCTCGCCCTTGGAAATTAGGGAATCTATGAGATCTGGAAGGTGCAGCACATAAGCTGAAGCCAAGCCCTACTCTGAACCTCGCTCAAAGTTACAACCTCACTCAAGTATTGAGCAAGAACCTTGGCTCAGCCCGTTCTTAACAGTTCCTTCCTTCTGTCCAATTGAAGAGATGTCATTTGGGAGTTTCAGTGAAGTTTTCTAGGATTTGAAAGGGGAGGGTAGCATATAGAGCAGCCAATATACACTGTGAGGCTTTGGGGCTCTTTCGGTGAAACTCCATGACAAGTCACCTTGCTTCAGAGACATCCTTCACAGGTATCCAGAGGTCATCTGCCACTCTGTAACCCTTCCACCACACAAAATACTCCAGTCTCCCTCAATGAACCCTGCTGTCTAGTATCCTCTCAACTTCATACTCAGGAACCCCATCTCAGATAGCAGGAGGAGGGGGAGGCTGAATGTGTCATTCTTGGATTGGATCTTCTTGGTAGGGGTATAGGAGATTAACAGAGAAGACTGGATGGGTGCAACCAAAGGATGAGGGAAGTTGGAGGCCATAGACATTCCATGATACAACCTTGTTCACTACATAAGGGTTCAACCATGTATGATCTAACTTCTTCATTGGGCAAGGGGTTGTAATATTTTGTGCATTTAGCCAGACCTTATCTCCAATCTTGTATGTGGGAGCAGCCTGGTGGTGCAAGTCATAGAATCATGCCATGTCATCTACGGCCTTTGACAGTGCAGAGTGTGCTTCATTGGTGGCCTTCTCCATGCAAGTGGTGAATTCATCCAATGCTTCTAATTGGGTTTCTCAGGTTGATTCTAGTCCAAGTTTTGGATGTTGACCACTGTCAAACATGAAAGGGGGTAATTTGTGTTACCAAGTGAATTTGGTTGTTGTATGCAAATTCAGCAAGAGAGATCCACTCTAACCAGTTATCTTGACATTGATTGACAAAGAGTCAGAGGTATTTCTCAATATCCTGATTAACTCATTCTGTTTGGCCATCAGACTGTGGATGATAGGCTGTGGAGGCAGCAACCTTGATGCCTAAGAGCTTATTTAGTTCTTGCATGAACTGGGAGATGAATTGAGTGCCACAATCACTGATGACATCCTCTGGTAGTCCATGGAGCTTCCAAACATGGTCATGGAAAAGTCTGGCAATTCCTACTGAGTTCACATCAGATATGGTAGGAATGATGTGTGCACACTTTGAGAGGTGATCTACAGTGACAAGAAGAGCATTGTAGCCATGACTGGCAGGTAGTTCTGTGATTAGAACAACACTAATAACCTGCCATCTGTGATCTGGAATATGATTGGGGAGAAGTTCGCCAATGGGGGAGGCTGAAAAGGTTTTGGTCCTATTACAGGGGTGACAGGTTTTTATGTATTTGGCAATGTACTGGCCCATTCCAGGCCACCAATATCACTGGGACACAAGTTCAGTTGTCTTCCAGCAACCAGGATGACCAGTGGTGCTTGCATCATAGTGTCCCTTGACAATGTCATGCCATAGTTTGGAGTCAAGAGGGACATATACCTTGTTATGGTAAAGAATAAGACCATTCTCTTCTGTCCATTCTTCTCCTTGGAGATTTCCAGACAATCCAAGTTCTTTGAGACACTTTACAACCTTCTCACCTCAGTCTGTGCAGTGCCTTACTCTGTCAAGAAATTTGTTGGCTTTGCCATTGACTAGTTTGTGCACCTGAGGCATTAACATGGAACATGTTAGGTTGGAGTAGAATTTTGTTTTGCTGATCTTCCTCCCCCTGCTTATGATCTATCCATCTTGAGAGTGCATTGAGTTTAGTTGAATGATGACCAGGATGGTAGATCAATTCAAAATCAAAATGAGAGAGGTAAAGTGACCAGCAAGCTTGGCAGCAGTTTAGATTCTGTGCAGAATGAAAGTAGGTGAGGTTTTTTTGTCATTGAAGATCTCAATTTTGTACTTGGTTCCTTCTAGGATATGATGTCATTCTTCTAGGCCACAGATGACAGAGAGTAACTCCTTGTCATGGATAGCATAGTTGCACTCTGTGTCTGAAAGACTCTTTGAGACAAAGCTGATGGGTCTCCACTTTCCATTGTCACAGAGTTGAGATATTACAGCACCTGTTGCATATGCTGAGGCATCTGTTTATAAGCACAAGCACTTAGTCTGGTCTTGAGGGACAAGGATAGGGGTAGAGGTAATGAGGCATTTAAGTTCATCAAAGACAACTTGTTCTGGTACATTTGGTGTCCAAGACCATTGTGTATTGGTGTCAGGGTTCAGCTTGGAGTTCATCATTCAGTTTGTTGTCTCCTGTTTATGTTTTTCCATGCCTTGCATCTTCTGATTACATCATAAGCACTGGGTTAGGGTATATAAGTTGTGACTGGTGTAACAGTTACCCCTCAGCTTGATCTCTGAGGATTACCACTACACTAGGTGGAGAACCCCCTTATCAGCTCATTAATATTGGACCATCTTGTTGTTGTGACCTTGTCAATAGCATTGCCCTCACAATTGGCTTTGGTGAGATTGTTCAGGGGTTTGGCAATGTGAGAGAAGTTGTCCACAAATTGATGATAGAAGTTGATGAATACAAGGAAGGATCTCACTTCAGTGACATTGCATGGGATAGGCCAGTCACATACTCCTGCTACCTTCACTTGTTATAAAATACCCATTTTCACATAGTATATAAGATAAGTAGAAGAAAAGTACAAAAACAGATAACTAGAAAGAACACAGACTCCCTCACCTAGTATATGCACCCAGAACTTAAGTAGACATACACACTGACAATCCTCAAAAGAAACTAAGTCAATAGCTTCACTTTTCATAGATACAGGACACTTTAGATACTACACAGGCATGGCACTTTGGTCCTGGGGCAGGGAAGCACCTGCACAGCTAGGAGACAGAAGGAATGGAAGGGATTCACAGGCTCAACCCCAGAATGTACAGGCAGTAGTCATGGTGGGATTAAGAGATGGAAGGGATAGAAAAGATGTACAAGATGACCAGAGGACTTAGGAGCTGAAACAGGGGAGAGAGGGGCGCATACATGTGGCCATGGACATTGGCTGGCACATTGGAACTGATGGAAGCAACCCAGACTCAATGGAACGATTGGAATAACAAGAGTACACACCAAAGAGAAGCCTCAATCATTTTCAGAGGTTACCAATCGGAAATGGGGAGCAGAATACATGACGCAGTGACACATATAGCATGGGACATCGACACATCTATCCCAAAGAGGTCTATTTCTTTCTCTCACCCATAACATGTTATAATTGCAACAATGTATAAGTACTAGCTTGGGACATAGTAGAAACACTAGTCCTTCTTGCCCATAAAGCAGAAACCACTCCTTGTCTTCACCAGCACTTCACTTACATCAACATCACGTTTCCCACCGAAGGCTTGTCATTTGAGACCTGAATTTAATCAGCGAAGTTATCAGTCATCGTTAGAAGTGTCTCACAAAGTCTTGAGCACACAGGGTTAATAGCGAATTAGTTATTGAATTTACATTTTATACAGATCCCGAGCTGACCTCTCAGTACAGGCGCTAAAGGGCTGTATTCACTGGAAAGGATCCCCAGGCAGTTACACAAACATCACACAGCATATAGTCCTAGATTAGAATCATATTCAATTACCAGAGTATCATTCATAGTCAGAAACCACCCCACACTCCCAGAAAACTCTTGATTATATCACTGGGTCCATTGCTACCTTCCCTGGTGAGAGGATAAGTCCAAGGTACTCCACCTCCAGTTGTTTGAATACACATTTCTCTGGTTTTGGGTATAAGTTGTTTGAGCAAAGGATTTCAAGGACTCATCAAATGGTCTTTTGATAGTCTTCAAAGGATTCTGTGAAGATGAGTATGTCATTTATGAACACCACTACAACCCCTTCATTGATGAGGTCCTTGAAGATTTCATTCATCATCATCTGAAAGGTGGCTGGGTTGTTTGTGAGACCAAAGAACATTACCAGAGGTTCATATAGACCTTGGTTTGTTCAGAAGGCTGCCTTCCACTCATCCCCTTCCTTTATACTTTACAAAGAAGACTGGGGATGCAATGGGTGATTTAGATGGACAGATGTAATGACTCTTTAGATTTTCTTTGAGGATTGCATCTAGTTCTCTTTGCTCATTGGGAGACATTGGATAGATTTTAGTGCTAAAGGACTTGGCACCTGGAATCAGCTCAATTGCATGATCCCAAGGCTTACATGGGGGGATCTTGTTGAAGGACTCCTTTGAGAAGACATCCTTGAATTCCTGATAAGGTTTGGGAACAATATCTTCAAAGGATTTAGTAAGTGTAAGCTCTGATGCTTTTGGGGCAAGCTGTTATGAGATGGTTGAGCCTGCACCAATTTCTTCATTGTCATCCTCAACAAAGACTACAAATAGTCTGTCTCCATTTTCAAGTGAATACAATGGCTCTTCAGCTGTGGCATGTGTGTGTTGATTAGGAGGATATGTGTGGTCTTCTTGAAGGGGACATAGAACAACTTTACTGCTCAGTAGGTTCTGTTAAGAATGGTTATATACAATTATATACATGTAAAAGAATATAAGCTCAAATTCCCATGTATCTCAGACTCACAGCATATCAAAGACCAGTTTACCTACCATAGTTACTACTCCACATCATCATTAGCAGTTACACATTGAGTTCCAAGGCAGTGGCTTGAGTTGAAAGACATCTGTAGTCATAAGGAGTGGACAATCACCTACCAAGTTGGAAGGATCACCTCCCAAGGCCATCTATCAAAAAAGGAACCATTCCACATGACAACAAACTCTATTATCTGAATAGCACACAGATCTCACAATACAAAGACCAAAACTCTCTTAAATCATACATTTCTACAATATCAAATACACCAGTCACTTTCACCATTCCTAACCTCAAGTGAGTCTCCACCACATACCAAACAACCATTTCTGAGTGCATTTATCCCCCCAGGCCATATCATTGACATACAAATGACTACTTGAACTTTGAAAACTAGCACCTAATCAAGCGGTAGGAATAGACCTGATCTGGACCACAACCAAGCTTACACCATCATAAGCCAACACTCAGATACAGTCAATACACACAACATTAAACAATGAGTCATTTATGATGACATACAGTCATCATAGTGTTATCAACCAACCCCTATCCACATCAAATCATCCAGAAAAGGAAATAAGATTACTGAGCTACACAAGTACACATTGTATAAGTAGCTAGGAATATCTCATAGGAATAGTAGTGATAAAAAACCCCATAAAATCCTACAAGGTCATTAGCTCGACTCTAAAGCTAGCTAAAACTTGAGTCTAAGCCATTAGGACCAGCCTTGCATTAAAAGGCCATGTCACTCATCGTTTATTCCCAAGAGAAATATTCTGAGTAGATGTTAAGTGCATGCACAACACGCCCTTGGTTTGGGTGGTTTGGCTCAGTCCAATGAGCCAAAGACTGATGTGGCGTTGGCTTCAACGTTTGTGCATTGCACCTATCTATCTGCCAAGCCACTATATTTTGGATGAGGCTCGGTTAGAGACCGAGGATGTCAGAACCGAGCGATGGACAAAGGGGCTTAAGAACTAGAGGACGTATGTCTAACTAAGTTGATTATCTGAATGAAGAATACATACAGGTAATGGATAGCTTATATAGGAAAAGAGAGATGTCTCAGATATGCAACAGGGTCGCATGAGACATGGAGACTATAATTAAGATATGTGGGGTGAACGTGCTAGAAAGAATGAAGATGGGCATACATGCCCGTACATGTACCGAAGGGTACTGAAGCAAAGTGAATGAGTGAGAAAGGTAAGATAGAGTGAAGTAGAATATAACCAAACTGAGCCGAACGTGATCCTAAGACGTGTAAGTCAGGGACTAATGGAAGGACCTTGGTTGTTGTGGCCGAGAGAGCCAAGGCTCAGTAGATCATACTTTGACAGTACCTCCCTCTTAATGGCTGAGCCCATGAAGCCAGTAAGCGGAGTTGGTCTTATAAGGTTTCCGACACCTATCTTGATGTAACAGGTCGTTGGGGACTAGCGCTTTTGACGTGTTTCCTTTTCTCTTACCACCACCACCCCCACCACCATTCCAACCTGCACTCCACTCTTCCTTCCAATGGGGTATGAAACTGACGAAGAGATGTGCCAAATGGAAGAACACCACGTGAAACGGCAACAGGAGCATGAGGACAAACTTTGCAAGGAGTGTGAAGAAGCAGAGCAGCAGGAGCGGGAAGAGGCTGAAGAGCAGGCGCGGAAGCAGAAGGAGGCAGAGGAGGAGGAAGAGAGGAAGCAGAGGAGGAGGAAGAGAGGAAACAGAGGGAGTTGCGAGAGAAGTTGGACCAGGAGGAGAGGGAGCGGCAGGCGAGGAAGGAATGGGAGGAGCAGGAGGAGCAGGAGCGAGCCAAGAAGGCTCAGAAGATGGCCGAGGTGACCACACCAGCCGAAGCTGCAGATACGGCAGCTGAGACACCAGCAGTGGGGGCTGCTCCAACAACCCCAGGCGAACCAGTGGCGACACTGGCCGATCCGGTTGAAGTGAGCCGTACTGCCCATGCACAACATGTGCATGTGACATTGCAAAAGGTGGTCCCAAGCCGAGGAAAGAATGCTGAGGCGGGGCCTAGTACATGATACCCTGAAGTGAAGTGTAAGCACATGTCAAGGGCTTTACCGAGTGACCTGAAGAAGTGAGAAATGAATTCACTTCCTCGGTCAGATGTTACATGACTCGGTACACCATATTTCAAAAAGACATGAAGCACAAACAGTTTCACTAGTTCAGCTGAGGTAATTGTGTCAACTATAGGAATAAAAATACTTTGTTTAGTGAGTCTGCAGACTATTACCAAAATAGAAGTGAATCCCAAGGACAGAGGGAGTTGTTCGATGAAATCCATTGAAATGGAATTCCATGGTTGTTCTGGGATCAGTAGTTGCTTCAGAAAGCCGTAGGGTTTGTGTTGCTGTGATTTGGAACGCATACATGTGGTGCATGACTTGCAGAAATTGATGACCAAAGTACAAAGGCCTGGCCAAGTGTATTCTCAGCAAACGAGAGCCAACATCTTATTTTGACCAAAGTGACCTGAGAGTACATGATCATGTTTATACTGAAGTACTCGTAGTCTGAGGTTGTTGGTTTTGGGTATGTATATGTGGTTATCTAGTCAAAGAAATCCATCTTCTGTTTGCATCCACCTTGGGTTCGGTTTCAGGTCTGGACCGAGATGTTGCGATGCTATAGGATCTGTGGGGAGTGCAGATAGGATATTGGAATGAAGTGTCTCGGAATCCATGATAATGCTTGCTTGAAGAGCCAGGATGATGAGTTGAGTCACGCGAAGTGATTCTACTAGTTGTGAGGATGTGAAGATTGGCCAAAGGTTTTGCAGGTTGATAGTTCCATAGTTGCTACCTCCCTCTTTTAGGTAGATGTCCCAATGTCTAGTTAAAGCATCTGGTTTAGTGCCAAGCTTACCGGGACAAAACCGTATAGTGAGGTTGAATTGAGATAGGTATTTGGACCAACAAGCCTGCTGACGGGTCAACACTTTAGTGGTAGAAAAGTACTCAAGGTTTTTATGGTCGGTAATGACATCTACTGGTTTGGCCAAGCCTTCCAGATAGTGTCACCAATGTTTGAAAGCCTCGAAGATTGCTAACAACTCTTTATCGTGCACATCGTAATTGAGCTCTGGACCTGAAAAAGTTTGGGAGTGAAAGGCTACTGGATGAATTTCACCTTCAGAGTTTATGATGGAAAGGATAGCTGCGAGAGCATAATCCGAAGCGTCGGTTTCCACGACTATAGTTCGGTCGGGTTCCCAATGCGTAAGGATGGGTGCTGAGGTAAAGGATGCCTTGGGGAAGTTGAAGGACTTTTGACAGTCTTCAGTCCACACCCAGGGTGCACCCTTATGAGTTAGGCGAGTGAGGGGGATGATGATGTCCGAGTAATTAAAAATAAAACGATGATAAAAATTAGCGAAGCCAAGGAAGGACTGAACGTCTTTGACTTTTCTCAGCTCGGGCCATTCGTGAATGGTTTTGACTTTTTCTTCAGCCATAGTGAGTCCATCGGTTCGAAGGATGTAACCGAGGAATTTGACCGAATTTTTGTGCCATTCACATTTGCTAGCTTTAGCATATAGGCTATGTTTTCTGAGCCATCGTAATAATTCATGGACGTGTTCTCAGTGCTGTTTGATAGTGTCAGAATAGACCAATATATCATCAATATATGTGACCGTGCAATGATCTAATAGGTCACCGAGGATGTCGTTCATAAACCTTTGAAAAGCCGCAGGTGCGTTGGACAAGCTGAAAGGCATGACCAACCATTCATATGACCCGTAGTGAGTCTTGAATGCCGTTTTCCACTCATTGCCTTTGGCAATTTGGATTAAATGGAATGCGTGCTGAAGGTCGATTTTAGAATATATTTGAGCCTTACAAGGGGCGTCCAAAAGATCCGAGATGAGTGGGAGTGGGTAGCGATCTTTCTTGGTTACTTTGTTGAGTGCCCAAAAGTTGACACATAGCCGAAGCAAGCCGTCCTTTTTTCAGACGAACAGGATCGGTGCGCCATATGAAGACGTAGAGGACCAGATAAATCCCATGTTCAGATGTTCATCTAAAAATGCACGGAGGGCTTCTAGTTCTGATTTTGACAGGGAGTACAGAGGTGGATGAGGCATCTTTGCACCATCTTCCAGGGTGATCTTGAGATCGTAGGGTCAATGTGGTCCTAGAGTTTCAGCTTTTGCTTTGCTGAAGACATCCATGAAGTCATGGTATTCTTCTGGGACGTTTTCTAGGTCAACCGAAGCGGATGGAATGGAGGAGACCTTAGCCGACCGAGCCAAAGGAGCATCGATGGCTGAGAGGTCTAGCCAAAAAACCTGCAAACCTTCTAGTTTGCAAGCACACATGAATATGGCTGCATTAACTAGGGCTATATGCGGTGCTTCCAGCTTTCGGGTGGATCCAGACTCGGGCAAGGGCGAGGCAATGCAAGCTGGCTCGGTCAATGCCGTTGGGACATCTATAGACTCCATAGAGGCGGTTCGGAATGTAATACTGCCCAGTATCCAGTCAATCAACGGATTGTATCAGGTGAGCCAGTTGTGTCCGAGAACTACCAAAACAGATGTATCTAATGATGTGACATAAAATTCTACGGAATGTGTGTGTCCTGAGGGGAAGTGGATAGGTATTTCTACTAATTCACTAATGACCGAGTTTGTACTACCATCAAATAATTTCAGAGGAAAGGGAGGGATGGAATGAGTAGGTATACTGTGATTTTGGATGAAAGTGGATTCAATAAAACCGTGAGTGGAACCTGAATCAATCAAGCATTTGAATGGGGTATCAGAAGAGTTAGGAATGGAATTGGAAGACAAGTAAACTATTAGAGAGTTTGGATTAAATAAAGTGGAAGCATTGAGCTTAACCTCACTACTAGCACCAGCTGAGTCAACACAACTCTCGGGGTGCTCAGAGGCCGAAGAGTTGCAGACTATTTTTTTGACTCGGTCATCTTAGCCGAACTTTCAGCTTTGGTGTCTGAGGCAGTAGCCACTTTGGGGGTTGAAGGAGTGGTCGTCGCTCATGCCTTAGTTGATTTCAGGCAGTCTGCAACTTTGTGACTGTCAGCGCCGCACAAGAGACAAAAGTTATTGTTGATGTGTCGCTGGCGTTTTGGGGAGGGGCTTGCCATCCTTACTGAGCTTGTTCGCATACTCAGGTGGGTTTGGCTGGGACGTAGAATTGTCCTTGCCCTTACCCTTGGGTTTTTTCAGGCTGTCAGATCTGTCCGTGTTAGTGGACTTGGGCTTGTCTGACTTTCCTTCTTTTTTTGGCTTGGCAGGACCCTCTCAGGCCTGCTCTGCCTTCCTTTCCCAGTATCTTATGTCAATACATTGAACGACATTGCAAAGCTGGTCGAGGGTTTGAGGCTTGTCAAAATGGACCAAGCCATCCTTGATTCGCTTCGGTAAGGCTATATAGGCCCTTCGAAGCAAGGCGTTGTCATTGTAGTCAACAAATGCAGCAAGTTGGTAGAATTCCACGAAGAACTGAGTGGCCTTGTGGTTTTTGTGCATAGTTAATTTTTCGAGAGCAATCTTGGCTTTGGCTTGTTCGTCCCAGAAACTGAAGTTGATTTGTAACTCATTGAGAAAGCCATCCAAGTTGGTGGCCCATCTCAGCTCAGTTCAGGGATCACTGGTGAGATATGGCTCGAAACATTCCAGTGTGGTCCCTTTCAGGTAGGAGATCATGTAATTGACCTTCTGCCTATCATCAGTAAAGGAATTAGGTCGCATCTGGAAGTTCATATTGCACATAAAGATGAAGCTTTTGAGCTTCTTTGGGTCGGCTCCATCAAATGGGTCCAGGTCCTGAGTTTGGGTGGTCTGACCATTTGCTGCCGTGTGGTCCTACCTAGCTCCAAGATTGCATTGAGGAGGTCCTGATTGTTTGTGGGTTCAGGGACACCTCTGGGAAGAGAAGCAGCCCTTGGGGGAGGAGTAAATTGCAGAATAGGGGGGTCGTTGGGCTCGGCGGCCTCGGGAGGCCTGGCCAAGTCGTGATCGCTCCTATCTGGGTTATTTTCGTATTTGCCATCACCTTGTTGCTCGTACAGTTCGTCATCAATAACCTCTTCAATTTGAGCAGATTGTGAGGGAGAGCCGAGAGAATGGAGCGACCAGGGCGAAGCATTATGACCAAAGCGGAGAGGCGGGGTAGAGGACATTCCTTGTGCTCTTCACTGTAAGACCATAGGGGTGAGCCGACTGTGTTCAGCTCCTGCTATAGCTCTAGTATGTGGGGGCATGACTGTGAGAGTAGTATAGTACGGATAGATGGGTGATTCAGATAATACTGTTAAGTGCATGCACAACACGCCCTTGGTTCGGGTGGTTTGGCTCAGTCCAATGAGCCAAAGACTGACGTGGCATTGGCTTCAACATTTGTGCGTTGGGCCTATATATCCGCCGAGCCACTATATTTTGGATGAGGCTCAGTTAGAGACCGAGGATGTCAGAACCGAGCGATGGACAAAGGGGCTTAAGAACTAGAGGACGTATGTCTAAGTCGATTGTTTGAATGAAGAATACATACAGGTAATGGATAGCTTATATAGGAAAAGAGAGATGTCTCAGATATGCAACAGGGTCGCATGAGACATGGAGACTATAATTAAGATATGTGGGGTGAACATGCTAGAAAGAATGAAGACGGGCATACATGCCCGTACATGTACCGAAGGGTACTGAAGTGAAGCGAATGAGTTAGAAAGGTAAGATGGAGTGAAGTAGAATATAACTGAACTGAGCCAAACGTGATCCTAAGATGTGTAAGTCAGGGACTAATGGAAGGACCTTGGTCGTTGCAGCCGAGAGAGCTGAGGCTCAGTAGATTGTACTTTGACAGTAGAATAGAACAAAGCTACAACTTCAGAGAGTCTAACCAAGAAGCTGACAATTCATATATCACTCAAAACAAATAAGAATTATTAGATTCTTTATAGGTTCAGGAAAGAAGGAAGTCTAAAATAATAAACTCCTCAGTGGCTGTCAAGCACTATTATATATGATAATACCTAAAATAATAAACTACAATGCAAATAAAAGGAATTAAATCAAATTTATACACTAATGTCACAGTTGGCTCACCTCCTCAGTGGCTGTCAAGCACTGAGGAGCAGAGGCCTGCATGAGTGAGCATTTCACTCACATGTACTGCTGAGCTGGCACTTTAGTGCCAGTCAGTACCAAGCAACCAAGTTATCAGTCCTCGCCAAATTATTGGTACACGCGTTACCTCAAAACGGAGGCAAATGCACACATCGTGCGAACGAAAATACAAGAAAAAGAAGGGAAAAATTCTGACTGAGTTGGATAAAATACAGAAAATTTTGAAAGAAATACTTGAATATGTTTACCATTGTTCTGTTTGAGTATTGCCAGGAAATCAGCAGTATATTATGCTTGGAGCTCAGATGAGGTGCATTATACTAATGGGCACTCAACACTTCTTCAATGTCTCAGACTGCTTTGACCTGAAGTTTCTTGCTGATCAGTTCAATACCACATGATTCAGGGCAGCAAGTCAACTTCACCTTGCCTGAGCACCAATTAACCTCTGGGTTGCTCTGTGAGCTAGGTGTGTCCTAAAATGATTGCTAGTCATCCCAGGCTTGTCATGAAAAATATTGCACATTCTTAATCCAGTCATTCATCCCCATTCTTGTTTAGTATTCAAGTCTGCCCTATTCGTGTATTTACTTCATACAGAACTCAAACTAAAGCCCCCATGTTCCCTTCTAT
>QFEC01001705.1:0-21919 GCA_003316585.1 Gomphus bonarii | reverse complement strand
ATCTGGAATAAGAGGAATTGAGCAATTTTCAGGAGAAGACCACTCTAGTAGCTGTAGAAATTACTTAGACTCGACTCCGCAATTGTATTGTGTGAAGCCCACACCCGCGGCAGTCAGAGTGATGGGAGGTACCTTTAAATTGAAGAAATGGTTAGTTTTTATTTAGTATTTAATCTTAGCACTGATTCTGGTATAAGTGACTCAACTTTATTGAACCCAGTCACTGCGGCCAAGTTCAAGTCAGCCTGTTCAATCCGAGAGTCACAACCCTAACTTGGGTCACTACAACATCCTCAGGCGTAAGAGAGTCACTGAAACATAGGCAAAGATATCAGGAAACAAGTTTGATGGAGGACAAATTGAGTCTTCGTCGCATGATGTGACTGAAGGCGTGGTGTGACGGTTTTTTGCCTTTTACATGAATTTAAATTGCTGAGCTTTTTTTCGACCTTGGACGGATTAAAGGTCAAAATATACTCATTACAAGGTACCTTCCATTTCCTCGACCGCGGACGTCATAGAAATTTTACATCAACAAGGTCCCTTTCAATCAGAAGAATCTGTTTCCATTACTTGCTCTGGAAATTATAGTTAAACTTCTCACTCCACACTTGAAATATTCATCATAACTGAATATGACGTTAGTGAGTGATATTTAGCTATGGGAGTCTCGACTGTTCCCTTAGTCTGATGACCAGTTTTACATCGAAGCAACCTAAGAAAATGCAGCACCAGCATTGCGGTATCCGTCTATGAAGACAGTAACGAGAGTTCTTCTCTCGAGGGAAAAGAGTTCCGATCACCAATGACCCCGGCAGGTTCCTCTAAAGCCCACCTCCAACCACTCTTCTACCTCTTCTGTCCCGACTCCTGCTTGGGGCCCAAGGAAACCCACCCGATGATAAACCTTAGCTGCGATATTTCCGTTCCCCACATATAGAACGACACGTTGTTTTCCCAGGCTGTAAAGTAATTCTCGCGTTACTGTTCTCACCAATCGCTCAGCATAACCCCTTTTCCTCCGCGTGGAACACGTATAAACCTTGGTAACGGTGACAACATTTGGGGAGATACGACCAACCGCCGCGATGGTGGCTATTCGACCTCCATCAGTCACGTATACCCATACTTGTTGGTTATATACGAGTTCTGTCGCCTCCCGTCTAGCTACCTCAAGTGAAATTGGGTAGTAGACTGATGTCTCCGAAAACTCTTTACAGAGCTTCCCTATGGCGGAAATGTCCCGTGGGCTTCCTAGACGAATGTCATCACCCGGAGGTAGAGTGGGACATTCGGTGAGTGTCCCCCTCGTTGCATAGAGGAGTTTTGCAGCATATAACGGTTCTGGAATCTGGGTCACCCCCGTGATATCTGACCACTGCCTCGCAAAGATCCTCGTGAGCGGAGTAGGACCAAACACAGAAAAAACTCTTTTGACTGGGACAGTGGCAGACAATTGTCTTATCAGCCTGACAATCCGAGGGCCTAGATGTTCTCTAGTTGTTTGTGACGACGCCAAGCTGGACCATAGGAATATAGGCTGTGGTCCAAACGAACCTTCCGTGCACGACAGTACGATATCAAGATAGGGGGCTTGCCCCTCAAATCGAGACCAACACGTGAACCACAAGAAGCCATCGGATGGCCCGGCCTTCGGTGTGTTTGGCGGTGAACTTGGCACATTGGATGGGACCTGGATATCACGAGGCAATAATAACCCCTTATCCCCATCGCCTACAATTGTTGGAATGGCGGGCTCAAGGGAAAGTCTCTGGAGTGCGCATGGCAAGATGAGGTTTGCAGTGGCCTCCCGTATAGAAAGCGCGGGCCAGGCAGCATGGAGGAAATCCTTTGCTGTTCTATGGGTAAGAACTTGAATACTAGTAGGCGCATTGATATCAATGGAGCGGAATGTCATAATACCAATGTAGAATATAGCTCGATATCATGAACTCCACTGGTATATATACTATAGATCTCCATACAGTCTGGTCTGGTAAGCTGGCAGAGGAGGTTGGATTGGCCAATGTGGCGCACACAGAAAAGGGGCCAGACAGCCATGATATCAACGGGAGTACAGAAATCCGACGATAAATGAAAGAGGCGCAACGTTGAATTTTGCTGGTTGCTATATGGTTGCCAAGTGAGTGTACTAGTGATACCAGAATACTAGTAAGCAGTAGTTTGGCACCATAGCAAAGCAGTGGATCTGAAAATAACGTTGGACTAAGGACCGTAGTCCATAGCTGATAGAGCTCGAATATGTTATGACAGGCAGTAATTTATGACAGGCAGTAAGCCTGATATTGAGGTCCACACGGCACTAAAGTAGCTCACCTGTGCTGATTCAGCCAGACTGTTGGCGGCTGTAACGGCCTCGCTGACCGGCTTGCTTGCCAAAGACCAAACAGCTTATATTCCTTCTCGTCTTTGACATTTTGGGGCCCTACTCAATCAACTGATAGATGGCCTCTGCGCAGCCTCGTTTGGGAACACGGAGATTCTCTCGATGTTTTTACCAGTAATTTCCCAAGCTGTCACATGTTCGAATTATTTCCAGAAAGACATGCATTGTAGCGATAGCACCGCGGGTAGCATTCACCTTGAAGATGTCATTGCAATAATGTCGGCTGATCGATATCTGAGTTGACGGTCGTCTCTATTCCGAGCTTTCTGCTCAGTACCCTGATTCGAATTTGTCGGTAGGATAATTTGGCTTCGAAGAGCTACTATTTCTGTATTCACTTTCAAGGCGTGGGTTCACAGGGCTTACTGATCCAACTCTTTCATTGGCCACGAACAACACTTCTGTCTGTAACTTCGTCTTCCTTAGGGTACACATACCTTCTCCGAGGATAAACATAATACAGGCTCTTCCCAGGGTAGCGATACCATACACATGGTTCCTATAGCTTCCCTTCGTTTTGCGGTTGATTTCCCAGGCCATGGGTCTATTAAAGTATCGCTCATTTATTCAGTGGTGCAAGTGTACGATTTTACCTTCCATTATGTCTGATGAAAAAATGGACGCTTCTCATCGTGAGCTTGACCTGGAGAGCAATGGAGGGCTGAAGCGTTCCATGACAAGTGTAACACTCACACAACAACAATTTGAAGCCCTTTATCTTCAGCCTCAGTTGGCCGCAGGTCGCTCAAGTATCGCTCGGCAAGTCGGTAACGGCTCAACCTTGTGAGTTTTTCAGTGTATGAATTGTTTTTGAGTTCATTTGAGTTTAATAGAGCAATAACCGCATTCTTGCTTGGTAGGCTTGATGTCGCCCCCGGATTAGTAGTGATCTAACTTCCGAACAGCCCAGACCCCTCTTTCTATGGATCTCCTTGGATTCCAAGGCGCAGATGGAAACAGCGGCCTAGCTATCCTTGGGGTGAGTTCCTGTTTAGCAATGGTTAGGTACACGTGTAAATGGTGTTTGCGTTCAAGGCGTTCTACGGCGGTGCAGGCATTGGTCTCTATCTCGGTGCAATTTTTGAGTGGATCTCTGGAAATACGCAAGTCGTTTCCCCCCCAAAAAAATCTGCCAAGTAGGCTGACTCTGTTTTACAGTTTTTCCATGGTCGTTTTTAGCTCATTCGGTTTGCAAATATGATTTTTTGTCGTCATAATCATCGATGATATTTTTCAGGTGGTTTCTGGATTACTTATGCTATCTTGGTCCAACCGACTATGGGAGTCGCTGCTGCTTTCGCCTCTGCCAACGTTACAGACAATAGTTTTGTAGGTGTCACTGCAGCAGCGGCAGGTGCTGCTACTCGAGGTTATAACAGTGGGATCGCGCTGTACTTTGTGACATGGGCAGTACTCTGCTTTATCTATACTATTGCCGCAACTCGAACGTAAGGTTTCTATTATGCCTATCCTGGTATATGAGTCTCATACGATGTCTTAAATTTTATAGCAATTTATTTTTTCTGATAATTTATATCTGTATGTAGATGTGCTGTACACCTATTGTCAATCACTGACCTTCAGTATAAGCCCTCACTATTAGCTTCAGCTGCTTGTCTGCTGCTCACTGTGAGTGTCTGTTATTATCTTACAATCAGCAGGGAGATAATCCCCACTGCTTCACCAGTCCACACGGGTGTTGGAGAACTGAGTAAAGCCGCTACCGAGTTCCAGGTAGCTGGCGCTTTCGGTTTAATAACTTCCCTAGTGAGTTGCCACCCCTCAGCTTAAATATACCTTGACGCATAAATGAATACGTAGGCTGGCTTTTGGGTAGACATATCGCTCATCCTCAAATCTGTCGATTTCCCCATTGAAGTTCCAGTCTTTGACTTATCAGGTTTAAAGTTTATGCAACCACGCAGAGTGGAGAACATGGTGAAAGAAAGAATCCACTGAGGGTCACGTCACGTCAAATCATTTATACTTACTATCGAGCACCACGAATATGTGGTTACAGTGTACACCTTACTGTATGTAGGCTTCAAGTTATCATGAATCATGCATGTCGACCTCGAAGCATGAGATCATGCAAACACGGACGATCAATTCAGATGAACCCTATATTATGTTTCAATAGCCAGATGAAGCAGTACTGAGATGCAGGAAAACATATGAACGATGTCCGTGAGTGATGGTAGCGAACGACAACTTTAACCAAATAACATTAGCCCCGCAACCATTTTATGCGTTTCTAAATAAATGCCTCTACAAGAGGAATAGAGGTTGAAGAAAAAAAGGGGGAGAATTAGCAGGCCAGACCATGAAAGTTTTTGATGGCCTAATATGCTGGGGTGCGCTTACAAGCGGCGGTAGCCTGTACCATAGCTACTTCCGGAGTAACCGGAGGCCCGGCTCGCTGAAGGCGGTGGAGGAGAGTAATTTCCAGATCCACGGGACCCAGCTTCAGGTGAGGATTTACCACTGTACGAATCGCCGTGCGAGCCACCGTATGAGCCACTGGAGCCACTGTATGAGTCACCGTACGAGCCACCGTACGAGTCACCGTGCGAGCCGCTGTACGAGTCGCCGTACGAGCCGCCGTACGAGTCGCCGTACGAGCCGCCGTACGAGTCACCGTATGAGGAGTCAGTGTATGTGTATGTACTCGAGGAGGTGAGAAGCCAGGTTGATTGACACTGCAAGATTATTAGCAATTGGACCTTGATAGAGGATGAATCCACAAACCTGGAACAAGCAGTCAGACAACTCTGTAACAACCGCGGTCTCTATGGTCGTAGCGGTGGCAGTTTCAACCTGCGTTTCAGTCGCAGTCGCAGTTTCGGTATGCTCAAAAGTTTGAAGGATGGTGACCGAATCGGTCTACTCATCGGATAAGTGATCAGTATTAGGCCAGCGAGCATCCAATATAAAAAGCCGTACCATGATTTGTGTCTGTGTCTCCTCCACAGTTTGGGTGTTGTCGATGACGTTAGTGGATATCCAAACGCTCGTGAACGTTGTAGGTTGAACCTGTATTGGGAATGGATCAGAATACCTTGCATATAGAGGCACCGCAGTATGGTCTACGAACAAGGGTTGAAACAACAGTCTGGGTGACGAAATCGGTCATGGTGGCGGTGTCGGTCTAAACCAAAGTTTAACGATCATTTAAGGATTCATTGATATGATAATTTACCTGAGTAGCAGTTACACTCTACAAAACGTGGTCCCGCAACGTTCATCACTCAGGGAAAGACAAAAACAAAGTAAATCTCATACCTGAGTCATCGTCATAAAGTCGGTCTGCAACAATATTAAGCTCAAAACTTCAAAATCAAACAATAGTCGTAACTAACCATCACTTGAGTCTGGGTCGCCTCGATTGTCTGGGTGTTGTTAATGACCTCAGTTGATACCCAAACACTGGTGAACGTTGTCGGCTGAGTCTAAAGACTCAGCGTGTCAGATACCCTAAGTGCCGAGTATTTACGCAAGCTACTCACAACTGTCACCATGTCAGTAACGAGATCAGTCTGGGTGGCAGTTGCTGTCTATAAAATAAGTCAACACGCAATAATACCTAATAAAAGGGGGAACTAGGCATACTTCGGTCGCGGTGAAGTTCTGAGGTAAGCAAACCAAGTATCAGAATAACTAGCACACAGGATATGATTACATAGTAGCATACCTGAACCTGGGTCACAGAAAATTTTTCATGACATTGAGCACTCAATTAAAAAATGACAACCATAAAACTCATACCTGAGTCATCGTCATAAAGTCAGTCTGCGAAAAGTATCAGTGCCAAAAGTTAAAACCATACTTAAGGTAACAACTTACCATGACTTGGGTCTGTGTCAGCTCGATTGTCTGCGTGTTGTTGATAATATCCGTTGACACGAAAACACTGGTGTACGTTGTTGGCTGAGTCTGGTAATCTATGCATCAGATATCTAAACCTCCTGAATGTCTACTCATGTTACTCACTACTGTTACCATATCAGTGACGTGATCAGTCTCGGTGGCAGTTGCAGTCTATATCAATGGTTAACATAGAATACCGCCAAGTAAAAAGGGGTATGAACATACCTCAGTCGCAGTGAAGCTCTGGGGTGAGTAAAGTGAAGTATCAGATTCAATAGATCGCAGGACATAACTCTAGTGGCGCACCTGAACCTGGGAAAGATGGGTCCACAACATTCAACGCTCAGCCAAAAATTGAATTCGTAAAGCTCATACCTGTGTCATCGTCATAAAGTCGGTCTACAAAAAAATCAGCTTAATGCTTAAAACTATAGGACAGTCGCAACTTACCATGATTTGGGTCTGTGTCTGCTCAATTGTCTGCGTGTTGTTTATGATATCCGTCGACACGAAAACACTAGTGTACGTTGTTGGCTGAGTCTGGAAATCTGTGCGTCAGGTATCTAGACTTGTTGAATATTTGCAATTTGATACTCACCACTGTCACCATATCAGTGATGAGATCAGTCTGGGTGGCAGTTGCAGTCTATAAAAAAGGTAAACATAGAATAGAGTTAAGTGAAAGGGGGGTATGAACATACTTCAGTCGCGGTGAAGCTCTGGAAAAAGTGAACAGATATCAGAATAAACTAGCATGCAAAATACGACTCTGTAGTAACTTTACCTGAGTCTGAGTCATGAAGTCGGTCTGCACACACTTATTAACTCAAACACAAGCATTCATTTATGAGTGGCTTACCATGACTTGAAGCTGCGTGTGCTCAATGGTCAAGGTATTGTCAATGACTTCAGTAGACACTAAGAGACTAGTGTACGTGGTCGGCTGAATCTGTGAGAAGGGTGGAATGTGAGGGTATAGGTAGGACCGATATTCAATACGTACTATCGTAGACAAAACGGTCTGAGTGGCGAAATCCGTGACGACGTCAGTCTGGGTGGCGAAGTCGGTCTTAAAATACGAGTTAAAACCATAGGTGAAACTAGAGGATAGATGAACCCACCTGAGTGGCAGTGGCAGTGAATGTATTTGTCTGTGTCTGGAACTCGGTGGCAGTCATGGTGTGTTCAATGTTGATGGTCTCGTTCATAATTTCAGTCGATACGTAGACACGGGTGGTGGGCACAAGCTGCAAAGACATAAGTCATCTTTTCTAAAATGCTTATTTCCAAACCAAATCACCTCTGTCGACGTCTAAATCGTTGAACATGATAAGGATTAAAATCAGATGATATGCATCAGTGTGACGTACCATAATCTCAGTCAAGGTGTTCGTCATAGTGTCTGTGACGGACCTAAATAACAAATCATATATGAGCATGCGATAGGATCGAATAATGTGCTTACTGTGTCTGAGTCTCGAATACTGTGATTGTAGTTGGCTGGACCACAGTTGAAGTGTAGACCTGCGTCTGGACCTCGGTCAAAGTGACTGTGTACGGAGGTGCCTGGTAGCATTGCTGCTGTCTAATGGAATGTTGGTAAAGAGAGAAAACTCAGCCAGAGGCTGTTAATAAAATACATACTCGTTGATGATAATGGTTTCGTAACAGCCCCACTCTTGTGTGGAATACTGGGCTCGGAAGATCAGGCACGCGGGGAAACGAGCGATCAACATGATCTCTCACCCAAGACTCAGCATAACATTTGCCGTCACCTCCTTTGTAGTGACCGTAACCACAGTACATGCTTGAATATCCACCGCCAGTGAACTGAGAGTAGTAGTCGGAGCCCATGGACGAATATGTGGGAGGCGCAGTGTACTGCGAAGGGTTGGCGCCGTACACCCCGCTGGCTCCTGTGTACTGAGGCGGGGAGGCACCATACAAGGCAGGAGACGCGCCAAGAGCAGCAGCCGCGGAGGAAGCAGCAGGGGCTGCAGTAGCAACCATAGAGGCAGGCATGACCATCGTAGTTCCAATGGCCTGTTGGGCAGCAGCTCCACCGGCAAGCAATAAACCAATAGCAAAGGACATCATATTGTAAAAGATTGAAATTAAAGGCGAAGGAAGAATTCGAAAAAGATAGGTGTTAAAGTAGTTGAAAATTCAACGTCGAAGACCGAAATGCTAGCGCTCTACGCTGGTAGTGGAGGCACTGCCGTCAAATGGGACTTCCCTGCGGCGCGGTTAGAACAGGGTACAGGTATAGAGGGTGCACGAGCAAACCTTTCGAAAAAGAGTGAAAAGGAAAGGCGATTAAACAGGGAGAGCGGGAAAGCGAAGAAGGGGGATGTCATGATCAATCCGTTACGGGAAAATATACCCATCGGAGTTCTAAATGGGTTTACCCTTTTGATAGCCCCGTTACCATCAGCACCATTTTACACCGCCATGATTAGGGAGGAAACCAAACGAAGGTTCGTCCTCAACCCCGTATCAAGACCTTCGTCTACCTGTTATTGATAGTATGCCTCTTGAATTCTCTTTCCAACTTTTTCAAGAATCTCCCCCACTCAAAGTCAAGTCTCGGGCTCGCAGTAAGCAAAATCATTGGTCATGGTTACCTAAAGCCTAGGGTACAATCCATCAGGACCCCTTGATGTCCGCCAAGAGTCGACTAGATGTTTCCGCATGCAAGGTATCGACCCATCATCTGGCTATCACAATTTTCAAAGCTTGGCTATCGGCTATATTGGTACCCACGGTATGCTCTCCAGGTGCTGCTATGTCGCGCAATGATTTGTTGCGTGCGTCGGGGTCTGTTTCGTCAAGTTGATGAGCTGCGCGTTTCTGCTTGTGTCACACTTGTGCCCCAAAATCTGTGATCGAATAGATATAGCTATTGGGGTCCCACTGCATCGTGTTGGCACCGTTCCCCCGCTTCGAGCAATGGAAGCACCCGCTACCAAGGAGACTTATTCTTACACACTACACTGGTATGTTTTAGTCTGTCTCCCACTGGATAATCTGTGTTAATTGTGAATAAAGACCTATGATAATACCTAAACAATCCTATAACAAGAAATATTTCACTCGAGTTCGTGTTTCTTGCCGCTCCGCTAAATCAGACAAGCGCTTGAAGCGCTTTAGAAACTTGAGCGTCTGGACCTCAACGTGATGACCTAAAATTAGCTCGAAACTACCTGGACATTCTGCTAACGTGTGAGCAAATAAGAATGAATCTGAATGTCGAATGAAGTCCTCTTCGTTTCGAACGAGGCAAGGAAATTTCGGATTTTTTTTGCATAGCTTCTTATGTCATCCCCAACCCCTGGACCCCAGAGAGTCGCGATTTCCGGCAATCGAACACTGTCACGCTCCGAACTGAGATAAATAGTGTGAGTCCGGTGTGTCTAAAAATGGGGACCCCCCTTGGGTTGATATCATAAATACAAATAGCGATTGCCAAGAATCTAAGCGGCGGTACCACGACGGCCGAAATCTCCGTGAACATCCAAGAGTATCTTCAGTGCGTTCCGAGCTCTGTTAAAGAAGGAAATTGGCGCAAGCCGACAAGCATTCAACACCCAGACTCACCGGATACGCGATAGGTCAGAGTCAGCAGAGGTCATTGCAGTTTCCAGCTGTCTCGGTTGCTCCTGCCATGGGTACTAAAAGCCGTGAAGGTCATGCTGCAACACATCACTGCATTTCAAGAATAGAACTTACAGGAAGGTACTACAGCCAAAAGGTTAATTAAAGCACTCAAACCGAGGATATAAAACGCACCTTTTGCAGATACTCGTATGCCACTAGAGTAAACCCGAATTGTGGACTACTCCGTAAGACACGAGCCAAGCCACCCTTGAAAAGTGCTTTTGGGCCCTCTTCCCGGTCTATGCCTTGTGTTAAAACTCTACTCGTCAAGCAACGTTACTATGCGCTCACAGATCTTGATAAAGGCGTCAGCTAAACCCTTGTACGTCGTTTGACCTTTTCGGGCTTCAACTTGCAAACGCGTCTTCACCACATCTGATTGAAGTGCGTCATGGGACTGGTCATTGTGGACAAATGTACACTTACCAGCAGGTGTAGTAAGATAGGCAGCGGGCATCCCTCTAAGCATTGTCCAGGATAAATAATATCAAGTGAGCCTCGAATCAAAGCCCTAGCAACCAGAAACGCACGCCATGGCAGCGGATGCCAGTGTCTCGAAAAACGAGAGCTTCTTGTTGTTGTAACCCTCATGGAAAAGGTCACGCTTAAGATGTGAGTAGGCTATACAGGAAGGACTGAGACACTACCAAAGAAAGACGGATGGATCAGACACACCAGGGAAGTATATTGCAGAGAAGGGGATGTCACGCAGGAGACATGCCGAAGCACCACGGTACAATCCAAGGAGGCCCAACTGCTTCACTATATGGACTGCTCCTCGTGGGACAGCACCTTCAGCTTTCGCTGCTTCTCCCTGCACTTGTAATCGTATCTTGCTACGGCACCTCACTTTTAAGCGTCAAGCACGACGGTGGTGGAAGACGGCTTACACAATCTCGAGCGGATTTGTAAAAACCTACGGATGGTGAGGTCTGTGATAATGGTAACCATACCAGTGAACACACGCACCACTTGGCAACCTCCAGCAGTCCCACCAGCAACTAGCTCCCATATCAATTTGATCCTACCAGTCTCCGGGTCCATGGCTCGACCACGGACAAGATCGTTGACGGTAAGCTTGATGGCTTTCTCTGGAGCGACACCCTAGAGTAACAACATTTATATGAAACGAGTCGTCGCAGACGTTTACAGAAACTTACCACAAGCTGAGGTCCTAGGCCACGGTAAAAACCTAAGGCGCCTTCATTCCGGAATACTTTCTTCACGCAGTCGAGACTATTCTCATATAAAAGCTGACCAACGACTGTACTTCGTTGATTCTGCATACTGCAGAAAGGAATGAGCTTTTTTTAAGTCCGACCTTAAAATTGAAATGAAGGTCTAACCGTGTCTAGAGAAGAGGAGGATGGAATAAATCATTGAAATATAAGTTGAAGCAATCATATTTACCTTGACTATAGCAATGGTTAGACGGAGTTTTCTATATCTGATATAGGAAGCTGCTCACCCAAATCTATAGGATAAACGATTGTGGCACCAAATGATCCTGCTATTCCTCCCAAGATGAAATTATATGACGAGTGTGCAAATCCTTGTAAAAATGATGTCACACTGGTTACAGCTGGCTTTGCAACTACGTCTGCAGGCGCCTCCCATCGTGGATCGAGGAGTTGGGCAAAGTCAAGTAAGCCCAGCCTTTGAGTCCCACCTCCACGTCCCGCAAAATGGAAAATTATGGATGCTTCCATAGGGCTGAAAATACCGTAGCGTGTGGAGGATGCTGCATGGTTCAAGAAGTCTACTTGGTCTATACGACCATCTTTAGATTTTGCCGTGGCTTCACGGATTACTCTGTGAAACATCAACTTGAAGTTTCGATAGATTTGTAACACACGAACCGTTCGACCATATCCATATCTATGTTTTAAATGTTTGGCATAAATTTCGGATGAAAATTTTGGTAAATTGACATGTACCTCTGATTACATTATGAAACGCAATTACTTCTGAGTATGATATACGTCCTCCCGGTGTTATTGTGCATAAAGTAGGCAATCTTTCAATCACAGCATCTGATAGTTTATGTCCAGCCAATTCCTAAAATGATATTAAATGTTAAATGTGGGCGTGAAAAGCACATGAAAGGACATACTACGATGATTTGCCTAAATTGCTCAGGACGAATGAAACCATCCTGGTTATCGTCCAAAAATTTGAACGCCTGTCGCAACCGTTCACCCTGGAGACCCTTCATGAGTTGCGTAAACTCATTGTCTTAAATTTCGAGTCAGTTGAGTTCAGTTAGTTCAGTAAAATGACTTGCATCCGAGTACATGAGTTCCATCTTTTTTGCCAAGATATAATTTCACCCAATCGCTGAGCAATGGGGTGAGACTGAATAGACATACATTGTGAAATAAATAGAAAACCGTACCAGTCAAAATCAAACGGTATACTGCCAGGCCCAAGGTTTGCCGAAAATACGTTCTTGAATTCGTCATATGTTATTGTTCCTGAACCATCTCTGAGGTAACAAACATTCAAAAATTATATGAAAGGATTCAGACCATAACGCACTCACATGTCGAAATACTGGAAAGCCATCCAATAATCGGCGTCTGGCCGTTTGAGCATCGTTTGGAATAGAAGAAAATCATCCCATGAAACGAGCCCTCGTCGAGAACCATCTGCTACGCGAAAGAGTATAGCATATTGCGCGCGATCTATCTTGTCTCGATCCTCCTTCGGCGCAATCGCGTTGACAAATGTGTCTCTGTCTAAGTACCTAGGTTTTGGTGTTATTTTGAAAAGGCCGGCCTATTGAAAACAAGATAGCTTACTTCTGACCATTGACCTCCTTCTTGCTGTTCGTGTCAAACGTCCGCCTCCACCGCCTGAGCTCGCTCTCGGGAGCAGCAACTGTCTGTCGGATCGCGTTCAGTGCTGACATCGTTGGGCTGGAGGGTATCACTAGGTCACAAATGCGCCAGGATGATAGTGTCTAAGGATGGTGGGAAGATAATTAAGTGGGGTATCTCTATGAGAGTGAAAAATAGTAAAAACACTGAGAAGAGAGCTCGGTGCACAAAGGCGTGACACTAGGCGCGTGTGACTGAACTCTGAGTCGGTGCTTTCACAACGCTACCTCCACAGACCCGGTATTTTCTCTGCTTCTCTAATGTCTTTTTTCGACTCTGCTTACTGCAGTAACTGCTGTCTGTCTATCCGGCGGAATGGCGGCCGTCCACTCCGACGCTCCGCTCCGAACCAATACCGGTTCCGTCAATATCAAATGGCGAAGTGCGATGCGACAGCGAGGCGGTAGCAAGGACGCGTTCGTCACACATCCGCTTCATGATGCCCCATTGACCGGACACTGGATGTGGGCTCAAGAAACTTCACACCTTAGATGGCTGTTACGTAAGATCCATAGCCGTGAACATTGAGCTACTGTATACTTTGCGTAATCAGAGGCCGAGCGAGATGAAGGTTCGACATGAACGATGGTTCCTAGTGGCTGTTCAAGGGCCGCATATGGGATCCCAGGCTACTATGATACCGTACTCAGCGCAAGGAATCATACAGGAACGAAGCTGACAGCAATGCCATCAGAGAGTTTACGAGGCCCTTTCTACCCATCACATGACTTGCATCAGCAAACAGCCAGTTGTAATACGTGTGTATGTGCGTGTCATACATCCATATTGTACAAAATTGAACCGTGCACGGGTTAATTAAAATTGAAATGACAAAAATAAGGTTGTTTGCAGCATCCAAAAAAACTATCATAGTAGCCGAAAGGGGTGCCTGTGGGCGGTTATGACGGCTAAATGTTAGTAGCATTATCTTCCAAATCGGTATAGCTATGATCCTGATCAGAGTACCTGATATTGGAGCTACGTATTAGCACCCATTTCACCACTGCGAAGATTGTGATTGAATACATGAGATCAGCTATAACTTCTATTGCCACAGCCGCAGGCACGTCGGTCCTCTGCATATGTTTAGGAATATTTCTGGTCCATAAACTCATGAGAACATTCTGCTAGGCAGTTCATTTTGAGGAAGCAGAGGAACTCAAGTGTTAGTTTTTGTAAGTTCCTTGTCACTCAGGGATAACTATGTACTTAGCAGGGAAGACTGCTGTGTCATGCATCTCGCCGCTAAAAGCAGTTGCAAGTGCGCATATATCTGAGTGTTTCCATTAGGGTTGAGGATTGCAATTGGACGGTCGGGAAATTTAGATGTTGTTGCCGAGCTGGACATTTTTAGTTCCCATACAAACCTAGCGCTCGGATGAAGGATAAGATGTCCGCTATGGGTATGAACTTGACATTGAGCCACCTCAAGTGGATCTGGCACACCTTTATCCGATCCTTGACCACCAGACAACACGTTTTCTTCGACTTATAATGTTCAACGAGCGTGCAGTTCAAGAAGGGAACGAGAACACGATGGCTGATGCATCAACCATGGAGGAAGGATTATATTCAGTGTCTAGAGGTATTGACGTTATCAAGAGAAATACGGCTATGTACTGATTGATGCAATGAAGCACACTCGACCCAGTTCCCTTCTCATGTTGTCCCTGATTTCGAGTCTCAAACGGACACTCGAAGACACCAAGTCAAGCAGTCTGAGGGCTATTCTGACACCCTTGAACCCAATCTGGATTTTCCTGTTAGCAACTTGTTTTTTTTTTCAAAGTGCTGAGTTGCAGCTGATTTTATCCAGACTACTGGCTCACCCTCTTATCTCGAGTTGTCAGACCACGCCATCGTGAATGCTTCCCGTCGAATGTCTGAAAAGTCCTCGATGGTCGGCCAGTTTAGGGGAACAAGTTTGCCTGGAAACAGCATAACCTCCTCTGTCTTCTATGCGTATCCTGCTGGTTCGTATTTGACTTTATATATGCCCCGAATATAGTCATTTATATTTTCTATCCCATAGTCGTAGCTGTCTCGTCCATTTATTCCCCTATCTCTCTCCTAATCGGATGCCTCATTCTCTTCTTGTGGAAGCCTATCTTCCTCGAGCTTGGATCCGCGATTCGGCTGAATGGCGCCAACTACGCCTATCTTCTCCAAGTCAGCGGAACAACTCTAGGTCTCATTGGCGCTGCCGTGACACTGCTGGATTCGATCGCGACCTCCACGGAATCTGCGGCCACCGCTGCAAGTTACTTGAAGGGCGAACTTACTTCATCTCTGACCGTTTCGGATGCTATACTCACCATTTCCCTATTAACGGGACTTGCTATCCTATGTCTGGTCAACGTCAGAAAGAGCAGTACGCTGACATTATCATTTTTCCTTCTCCATGTCAGCAACATTTTCAAAGGCTTATGAGTGGACTCTGATCTTTCTGAATCGACAGATTGTTACCATGACAATTCTCATGGTCGCTTCAATTATCACCTGGTCTCGAAATGGATCGGGAATTCTGAAAGCTAATTGGGAACTTCGGCCGACGGGAACAGCTAACGTGGTAAAGGCCGTATTTAATGGTGTCTGTATTGGCTTCCTAGGCGTTACAGGTTCTCTTCCGCCGTCTACGCATATCTCTAGCGCTAATAGCCACTTTATTTCCAGGTTTCGAGACCACTCCAACCTATATTGAAGCAATTGAACCAAAGGCATATGGACCAGTTCTCCGAAACATTCTCTTCTGCACCCTGTTTCTGAATGCCCCCTTGTTGTTGATGGTCTATGCAGTTCTTCCAGAGCAGACCATCAGCTCGGGAACCAATATGCTTTCTATCCTAGCAGAAACAGTAGCTGGACGATGGCTAAGGATTCTGATCGTAGTGGATGCTATTTTAGTTCTGGCCGGCGGCGTCATAGATGGAATCTGTTCCGCATGTGCATTGCTCGACAGACTTGGAAAGTTCGTGTGTCACTCGAATTGTTCCGAGAGGTGCTGATACGAATTAATGTTTGTAGAGATCAGGTGATTTCCGAAACACTGCTCAAGACTATGCCCGTTACTGGTTCCCAGTATATCTTGATCATGTTCTGCTTTGCCCTCAACATTCTACTATATTGCGTCTCTGGTTTCAGTCTCACGACAATTTCTGCGGTGTTTACAGTCACCTTCTTGTCCACCCTTCTGTTGGTATGTACCTGAATCAGACGTTTACTAGCATATACCTCACTAAGCATATACCTCACTAACATGACTTATTTAGTTTGTTTTAAGTGATCTACTCCTCAAATTCAACCGCAACAGACTCCCACGTGATCACCAGTGTAGCTTTTTGACAGTCTCAGTCACCCTGGTTGTGGTCATTACGCTTCTAATAGGAAATATTGTTCCAGAGTGTGTCTTAATCCCAATAATCATATATGCTCGTCCACTGATCCATATCTACTCATGATAGCCCCAAAATCTTGGCATTATTCACGATATATTTCTTAGCAACGCTTCTTCCACTTTTGGCAATGCAAGCAGAGGATGTAGCAACCCGGACGTTGTTATGGCTCTATTATCAAACGAAACTACATCAGAATCGCTGGACTGCAAGCTGGGAGTTGAAACTCATTGATGTTGTTAAAAGGGCCCATGGACACCCCATCTGCGTTTGGGTAGGTCGGAACGATGTGAGTGATGCAATTTGTGAGGGTGCTTTCTCTATAATAAAATTCTTCATCATCGTCAGATCAAAAATCTCGCGAATATCATACTTTATATCCGCAACAACGAGACCACATCACACATTATCTTCATACACACTTATCAAGACGTAGACTCGATTCCTGCCGAGCTCGCTTCCAACATTAAAGCTCTAGATAAAGCATTTCCTATGGTTACCATTGATATCATGTTCGTCCAAGGAAAGTTCGGACCGGCTGTAAGTGGTTTGCTTTGATTTACGTGATCTTGTCAAGCGTGAGAAAATGATTCAATGTGACTTTTGTAGCTTGTGCAAGCAGTCAGTGCCAAGAAAAATATCCCTCGGAGCAAAATGTTCATGTCATGTCCGGGAGAAAGCCACGGTTGGCAAATAGGGGATTACCAGGGCGTCCGGGTGATCACAGAGAATTAAAACTAGATTTTTATCACTTTTTATCATATATATCTGTTAAAGTACAATCTCAGTCACTCACCTTGGTACCTTAGTACCTTGGCTAGCTTGATTGCTGACCTTAGTCATTCAACAACTTTGATTACTACCTCGCTTTGCAGTCTCAGCTCCTTGGCCCCTTGGCTCACTCTCTGATCATGCATCCCCAAACCCTGACACTTTAAATAGCTGAAACACCCCCCTGAAATACAGTGACAGAATACTGGGTAGATATAACACATATGTTGAAGCCAAGTCACATCTGACCCAGTCCTCAGTCCACTTGGTTCATTATCCTTGGTCTTGGTTCCTGAACTAAACTTCAGTAAATAGAGATACCCATCCTTCAGTAATCTGGTATTCAACCATTTCCCTAATGAGCTGCCAGTATATATGCTATAATATCCCTTTAAACCACACAGAAGACAGAGTCCCTGATCAATGTGTTGTTGATGTTACTCTGGCAGAAGTTTACTGTCTTTCCCAAGCTTTGATGAAAGGTCAGGTGTTTTTGTAGTATTTGAAGACTTATGGCAGCAGTTGTTGTTAGTCCCTTTATGGCTCCATTAATTGTGGGAGCTGTTGGATGGCTGTTGGTTGGACTAGTTGGAAGGATTGGACCAGTTAGAAGAGGATGTATTGTAGGAAGGCAGAAAATTATAGTATATTTTGAACCTTGGGGGGAGGTTTGCAAGGTTATCATACTCCTTACATTCCCAATGTCTGCTATCAATTTCCAACATGAAGTTATTTATGAAGCTTGGTGAGGGTTTTGAAGCAGGGGAAATTAAGGAGACTATCATTGATACATTTGGGCAATCCTTTTTATGCTACATGAGCAAAGGTGATATCATTTCACTAGGTGCAAGTGGAGGCTTGAGTAAAGTCTATGAGGTAGTGTGTATGTGAGGGTGATGCTATTGACAAGGTCACAACAACAAGATACTCCAATATTTAATGAGCTGATAAGGGTGTTTTCCACCTGGTGTGTGGTAATCCTCAGAGATCAAACTGAGGGGTAATCGTTACACCAGTCACACTTATAGACCCTAGCAGAAAGTCACAGAAGGTCATAGAAGGTTCTGGAAGGTTCTGGAAGGTTGTTAGATCCTAGGTTCCCTCCGACAAATCTCTGCCCTTAGCACCCATTTATTATTCATCTCCACGCTCCTCCAGATTGATCTCAGCCCTCTAGACAGATCTCTATCCTCTGTTGTACTCCACGCCATGGACAACTCCCACGTGACCTCCGCATACTCCACACTCCATCTCTGTCATTTCTTCCACATCATAAGTCCAACACACAGACCTCCACATCACTCCTTCTATTACCTTCCACGTCATCTTCTAGTATGTTCTATAGTTCCACATGACTCCATCTCTTGTTTAGCATCCTTGCATCCTAGTATAGTAGCTCCTCTGCATTCGGATGACCCTGCTCCATATTAATCTCACACTCTGAATGTATTTAAACTTCCATGTATTTGTAGCTAGTTCCCTAGTTCAAATATTGATTTAGTCTTACCTCACTACCTCCATTCTCACTCTGCAGCTCCACTCTGCAACTCCGTAAATTCAAGGACAAGACAACACAAGAGGGTGCAACACATAAGTTGAAGCCAAGTCCTCTCGACTCTGTACCCCAGCTCAGATTAACTGTTCAACCACTCCAGACCTCCCAGACAAGACGTCTTCGACTCTGGACTTAACAAAGGTTCTAGAAGGTGATAGAAAGTGATAGAAGGTCCCAGAAAGTTATAGAAGGTGATGGAAAATTATGGAAAGTTCTGAAAGGTTATGGAAAGTCATAGAAGGATATAAACGAGAAACACCAACTGACAGTGATCTCTAACTGAACCCTGACATCACCCCCCTCTCAATGCATGGCGTCTTGATGTGGATCTTGAAAGTGAACTACCACTCCTTTCAGAAGTATTGGCTTGAATAGGTTTTGGGAGGATGGATTCAATGGAAACATCCCCCAAGATACCATTTCAGGGCTCTCCAAAATGAGAGGGTGGAGGTTGTACTTGATTTGATCATCACTCCAGGATACAGTGGGAGTGTGAAGGAGTGGGTGAGGTTAGAAGTGTCCCTTCTCTCAAATAGTGCAATCTCTGCACATTCCCCTATGGTGTTGTGATCCCATTCTCTGGTGAATACCTCAAATGTAAAAGAAGTAAGGGATGCACCTGGGAGTAGTGGATTCCCAGCTTCATAGAGCTGATGGGTCTTGGGTTGCCTTCACCAGGGAAGGGATAAAATGGGTTTGGGTTTGGGTGGCATGTCAAGGAGTGTCTCAACTTGTCTGATGTCCTCTGGCTCAAAGGACCAGTGTGAAGATAAGGGGAAGAATTGAAGAGGGATGAGACTTGGCTGGCTGAATTGAGTGGACATGTTGTAGTGATTGGGATAGCTGTTATTGAAGTGGGTAGAGAAGGGGTTGATAGGAAATGTTTATATAAGGTTGAGTGAAATGAATAGAATGTCAGGTGGGACTTCACTTATTTTTTGGGGATAGAGTGTCATGTGCTAGGTCCCTTCCTTCTGTCCAATCGAAGAGCTGTTGCTTGGGGGTTTCTGTGAAATTTTCTAGAGTTTGAAAGGAGAGGGTGGCAAATAGAGTAGCTGATATGCATTGTGGGACTTTGGGGTTTTGTTGATGAAATTCCATGACAAGTCATCTTGCTCTAGAGACATCCTTCACAGGTAACCAAGAATCATCTGCAGGTCTATAGCCCTTCCAACAGACTAGGTATTCTAGTCATCCTCAGTAGACCCTGCTGTCTAGGATCCTTTCAACTTCATACTCAGAGACTCCGTCTCAAATAACAGGAGGAGGGGGAGGTTGAGCATGTTGTTCCTGGATTGGATCCTCTTGGTAGGGGCATAGGAGGTTGACAGAGAAGATGGGATAGGTGTGACCAAAAGATGGTGGGAGTTGGAGGCCATAGACATTCTGGGATATAACCTTGTTTACTGCATAAGGACCCAACCATTTATGATCCAACTTCTTCATTGGGCAAGTGATTTTAATGTTTTGTGCATTTAGCCAGACCTTATCACCAATCTTATATGTGGGAGCAGCCTGGCAGTGCAAGTCATAGAACCTTGCCATGTCATTTGCAGCCTTTGATAGGGCAGAGCAAGCTTTGTTAGTGGCCTTTTCCATGCAAGTGGCAAATTCATCCAGTGCTTCCAATCAGGTTTCTTGGGTTGGTTCTAGTCCGAGTCTTAGATGTTGACCACTGTTGAGCATGAAGGGAGTAGTTTGGGTTGCAGAGTGAATTTGATTGTTGTATGCAAACTCAGCAAGGAAAATCCAATCTAACCAGTCATCTTGACACTGGTTGACAAAGAGTCGGAGGTATTGCTCAATCTCTTGGTTGACCCTTTCAGTTTGGCCATCAGATTGTGGGTGGTAGGCTGTGGAGGCAGAAACCTTGATACCTAGGAGCTTGTTTAATTCTCATATGAATTGGGAGATGAATTGGGTGCTGTGGTCACTGATGACTTCCTCTGGTAGTCTATGGAGCTTCCAAACATGGTCATGGAAAAGTCTGGCAATTCCTACTGAGTCCATGTCCAATGTAGTGAGAATGATGTGTGCATGCTTGGAGAGGCAATCTACAGTGATGAGAAGGGCATTGTAGCCACAATTGGTAGGGAGTTCTGTGATTAGATCAACTTGCCATCTGCAGTCTGGAATATGATTGGGGAGGAGTTTGCCAATGAGGGAGGTTGGGAAGGTTTTGGTCCTATTGCAGAGGTCACAGGCCTTTACATATTTGGCAATACACCATCCCATTCCAGGCCACCAGTAGTTCTGAGATATGAGTTCAGTTGTCTTCCAGTGACCAGGATGACTAGTGGTGCTTGCATCATGGTGTGCCTTGACAATGTCATGCCATAGCTTGGAGTCAAGAGGGACATATACCTTGCCATGGTAAAGAATAAGACCATTCTCTTCTGACCACTCTTCTCCTCAAAGATTTCCAGATAACCCAAGTTCTTTGAGAGCTTTTACAACCTTCTCATCTCAGTCTGTGCAGTCCCTGACTCTGTCAAGAAACTTGTCAGCCTTGCCATTTACCAGTTGTGCACCTGTGACATTAATGTGGAACATGTTGGGTTGGAGTAGAATCTAGTTTTGATTATCTTCCTCCCTGTTAAGTCCAGAGTCAGAGACGTATTGTCCAGGAGGTCCAGAGTGGTTGAACAATTGATTTCAAGCTGGGGTGCAGAGTCGAGAGGACTTGGCTTCAACTTATGTGTTGCACCCTCTTGCATTGTCCTGTCCTTGTATTTACAGAGTTGCAGAGTGGAGGTTGTGGAGTGAGAACAGGGATAGTGAGGTAAGACTAAATCGATATTCGAACTAGAGAACTAGCTATGAATACATGGAGGTTTAAATACATTTGGAGCATGAGATTAATGTGGAGCAGGGTCATCTGAATGCAGAGGAGTTACTATACTAGGATGCAGGGATGCTAAACGAGAGATGGAGTCATGTGGAACTATAGAACATACTAGAAGATGACATAGAAGATAATAGAAGGAGTGACATAGAGGTCCATGTATCGGACTGATGACATGGGAGAAAAGATGGAGACGGAGTGCAGAGTATGTGGAGGTCATGTGGAGGTTGTCTGTGGCATGGAGTCTGGTGGAGGATCAGGATCTGTCTAGAGGGCTGAGATTGATCTGGAGGAGCGCAGAGATAAATGATAAATGGGCGCTAGGATGGAGATTTGTCGGAGGGAACCTGGGATCTAACAGTACCTCCCCATTAAAGGCTGAGCCTCAAGGCCACGGTCATTAAGATGGAAGTGGTCGTGGGAAAGTAGGTTAGCGCTTGGTTGGAGTATGTCAAAGTATGATCTACTGAGCCTCGGCTCACTCGGCTGCAACAACCGAGGTCCATAACTTACAAGTCTTAGGATCACGTTCGGCTCAGCTCGGTT
>QFEC01001703.1:3516-19855 GCA_003316585.1 Gomphus bonarii | reverse complement strand
GAACTACTAATTTACATACACATTATATATGAGATTAGTATTTCAAATTAGTCAGAGGATTTCTAATTGAAAGAACAAGGGGGTTTCCAGAACGGGAATTAAAACAAAGGCGAGGTGAAACATGGATGAGTAAGAATAAGGTTTGGGTGAAGTTGTTACAAAGATTGTTGCACGAGGCAATGGAAATTACTTGAATAGGAAAACATATCATGAGTGGAATTGTGAAGTGAATGAACTGAAGCGAGGTCTAGAACTAGGATGAGAAATCAACAGGAACTGAGCAGGGTTTCCAAAATAAGAAAGAGAACACTTAATCATGTTTGACTAAGCGGATGGGGATCTCACGAGGCGAGATCTAACAGAGAACTACCACCCCATTGCGCCCAGAATTGTCAATGCTGCTAACAAACATGAGTTCCAAGCAATTGGGTACAGCAAAATGACGATCATCATCCCAAATGGTGCCCAGTCAACAACTGTAACACTCAGAAATGTGCTTCACACACCTGACATAGCAATAACCCTTATATCCATTGGGGAGATTGACAATGCTGGATATTCCACTACCTTCAGAGATGGAGTCTGTACCATTCATTGCAAAGATGGAAAACTTGTAGGGCAAATCCCAAAGAAGAACAAGCTATACAGAGTCGACCAATCAATTAAAGTCGCTGAATCAGCACATGTAGCCGAAGAAGAAGTTACTATAATGGAGCTCCACCAGCGACTTGGGCATGTTGCTCCCAATACAGCTAGCCAACTCGTCAACAATGGTTTAGTCACTGGAATCATGCTAGCTCATGGGTCTAAAGTAACACCATGCAATGACTTCATTCATGGAAAAATGACGTGAAAACCATACCCCAAGGATCAAAAGTCAGCAAGACCAGCTGCATATGGAGATGAAATACACACCGATGTATGGGGACCCACTCCAGTCAAAACAATAGCAGGAAAGGAGTACTATGTAACCTTCACTGACAATTACACTCAGATGACATCCCTCTACCTCTTAACCCACAAGTCTGAAACCCTTGACACATACAAGAAATTCGAAGTACGTGTTGAAATCCAACATAACTCAAAGATTGAGTGTTTGCACTCCAACCGTGGAGGAGAGTATACCAGCCATGCATTCACTGTGCACCTAGAGCTCAAGGGGACAATTTGATGCCTAACCGTGCATAACTCACCTGAACAAAATGGTGTAGCTGAACAATTGAACTGCACACTACTGGAACATGTCTGTGCCATGCTCCAAAGCAGTAGTCTTCCTAAATACCTGTGGGGAGAAGCAGTCAAACATGCTGTGTGGCTCAAAAACCGTATGTTAACACGTGCTTTGGGTGATGACACAACTCCTTTTGAAATGCTGACAGGAAATAAACCTGACCTGTCAGGCCTCAAACAATGGGGCTGCAAAGTTTTTATCCATGGTGCAAATTGCTCAAAGCTAGATAGCTGTGCAAAAGAAGGGAGATGGGTTGGATTTGATGAGGAAAGCAAAGGGCATCAAATCTACTAGGCTGATAAAAGGTCAGCGTTGAGCAAAATGTTAGGTTCAACAGTGACTTCATTACTATTATTGAGATCATTTTCCTTGAGGGGGAGCAGGACCAAATCAAGAGAAATAATCTACTCCTATGACCTCTCCTACCAATCAATCAGAACCAATGCACCCAATCACAACCCCAAACCTACCAACATCTGACACTCACAGTAAATGAATCTGACAACCATCAGCCTACATTAGACGAATCCAAACAGGCGAAAGGAACATCAGCCACTACAATCGCGATCAAGGAAAATTACCAGCAGGTACGCACACCACTGCAAATCCCCTCCAAATGACACCTTCTGAATGTGACCCTAGCAAAACCGATGCTGCTCTCTCAGCCATCCTCACTGGAGATGAACCCCCAACCATAGAGGCAGCAATGGCGAGTCCTGATTGGCCGAAGTAGAAAGAAGCCATTGAGGACCAGCTGACGCAACTAGAAACCATGAAGACATGGGTGTTAGTGAATTGACCTGAGGGAAGGAATGTAGTGGGAAGTAAGTGGGTTTTCAGGCTAAAACGTGATGCCACAGGCAAAATCATAAAGTACAAGGCACAACTCATTGCCCGAGGTTTTACCCAAAACCCTGGAATCGACTTCAATGAAACTTTTGCCCCCATCGCAAAACTGACTTCCAACTGCATCGTGTTAGCACTTGCTGCTCAAAATGATTGGGAAATACACCAAATGGACGTAAAAAAACATGTATCTCAATGGAGAACTTGAAGAGGAGATTTATATGGCTCAACCACCACGGTACTCTGCACAAGGAGACAAAGACAAGGTCTGTCTACTATGCAAATCCATTTATGGGCTGAAACAGTCAGGACGACAATGGTATCACTGCCTGCAGGAAGCATTCAAACGGATTGGTTTCACACACTGTGAAACAGAACACAGTGTTTTCACATGATGTTTCAAAGACAACATCACCATTGTAGTTGCAGCGGTCGATGACCTAACAATCACTGCCAGTTCCAAGCAAATACTGCTTGAGACAAAAAATGCACTCAACACTGAATTTTAAATGTCAGATATTGGAGAGATCCATTGGCTACTTGGTGTAGAAATCAAACAGGACCGGGAAAAACACATTATATCCCTCTCTCAAAAATCATACAATAACACGATTTTATCCTGTTTTAACCTAGAGAATGCCGCCCCAGTATCTACCCCAATTGAGCCTGGTCTCCACTTGTCCAAAGACCAATCCCCATCAAAGCCAAATGAAGTGCTGAGCATGAAGGCCATACCATATAGGGAAGCAATAGGATTGTTGATGTATGCAGCAGTAGGAATGTGCCCTGATATTGCCTTTGCCATAACTCTTCTGTCCCAGTTCATGCAAAACCCCAGAAAGGCACACTGGGAAGTGGTGAAGCGGGTATTCAGATACCTAAAAGGGATGAGGGATCTCGAGCTAAACTACAGTGGTAATCAAAACGGACTTTGAGCGTATACTGATGCCGATCATGCATCCCAAGAACATCGACACTCAATTTCTGGTTATGTCTTCCTTATCAATGGAGGGGCCATCTCCTGGAGTTCCAAAAAACAACTAGTCATTGCTCTGTCAATGACAGAAGCTGAATACATAGCAGCTACTCACGCAGCTAAAGAAGCCATCTGGTTGTGTTCATTCCTGGCCAAAATAACCACACCACAAGTTACCCCTCTCACCCTATATTGCAACAATCAATCCTCTCTCGCTCTCGCCAAGAACAGTCAGTATCACGCTAGGATGAAACACATTGATCTATGCTACCATTTCATTTGAGAAGCCATTAAAAAACAATTACTCGAGGTTGTCTACTGCCCCAGCCATGGAAACCTAGCAGACCTTTTTACCAAAGGGTTGCCATGAGTAAAAATCAAGGATTTTGTAGGACATCTGGGCCTACACTTGGATTGAGGGGGAGTGTTGGAAATAGCAATCTGACACATTGGTGAAGTCTAAGAGCTGAGACAATTTCTTTTGTTCTTATTCATTCTGAATTTTATTGAACGACAAGATTATATTCTTTTTGTTTTATTGTATAACCTTTTGTAGCGGTCAAAAGACTGAAGCATTGTTATAAGCCACTCTCTTAGTAGATAGTTCCTCAGTCAAAGTATCTGCACCTTCAACTGAGGTAAGTCACACCATTCTCTCAAATTATATCTAGAGTACTTATATATTTTATAGTACTCTTACTGTTTAGGTATTTTACAATACAGTCGAAGTATCTGCACCTTCGACTGAGTACTCTTACTGTTTAGTGAACTTGTGTCAAATCAATCCCTTTAATTTTATCAAGTAATTGCAAGGTTGGCTCAACAGAACAGAGAAAGGAACAATGATTGACCTCACCACCGTGCACCTCAAGGTGTTGGGCGACAAGGGGATGATGCAGTCGCTCCACCGCTGGCATGAGGGAGCTGTTTGATGGCAAACCTTTCCAGCTCTCCATCTCCATGCCATACTTCTGAGTCGTTTCCCACATCCAGGTTTAAATTAGAGCTATGGACTCCTCTGCAGTCACACAGATCCCATGTTCTATCTGTCCCTCAGCATTCAACACTTCATTCTCCTGAGGAATGTTTGAGATGTGGTGTTTGTCTCCCAAGCGAAGGGTGGAACTTAGAACATTCATGGTATTGAAGCATGGAGGTGAAAGATTAAGAATGGTTGGAAGGGCAGAAGGCTGGCATTATACACAAGTTTACTAAGGGGCCATGCAATTTCACAGTCAACACCCAAGAACTCTTTTGCCAACAAAGGCGCAATGTCTATGTTCAAAACGTGGGTTCCCGCATGGTCACAGCTACAAATCAGGACAATCCTGATCATCCTGATATTAGAGCAGTTGAAGAAGGGAGTGGATATGGTTTGGGAGGTGGGATTTGAGGGGCTGTGAGTAGGGTGGAGGCAAGGATTGATTGTGGAGGGTGTGTAGTCTGGAATGAGTGAGAAGAGAATGTGAGGAGAGAATGTCAAGAGAGAAGTTTGGAATTGAGGATGTGTTGGGTATGATCAGTGTGGAGGATGGCAATTATGTACCAGTTGCAAGCATGGAATGAAATGTGGCTATATTATGAATAGTGGAGTGGTAGCATGTGATTAGGAAGATCAGATTATATAGATGGTCATTTCCATGGACCAACAAACTTGGATAATGGTAGTTGTTTTCCAGCATTACATCCATGTTTATTCGATCCCTCCTCATTTTCTGTCCCTTTCAGATAGCTTATAATATCAATACGTGGAAGATGAATCGTATTCTAATATATCAGGATCATTGTAGATTCTAGAGTTCATGTATATGGACCACAGATTCCCTAAGCTATTGGGTCATATAAGCATTTATTATCTACATTATGTAATAAAAGTTGCAGGCTTACATTGTAGATTATGAAGTGCTCCTTTCCATTGTGGACAAAAAGTCATCTTCGGTGCTCGTGTGATTGGTGCCACCTAAAATGGCAACACGTTGCCAATGTAGATGTAGTTTGAGTGTCAGGTAGGTATTGAAAAGTGTGAAATTAGACACGGTTTCCTTTATTATCATTTTCATTTCAAAAACCAGGTCACCTATGAAACAGATTTCCCAACAGAGTTATGAGCCTGTATATAAGGTAAATCATCCTTGTTGTCCCACGTCAGAGACCTGTTCTGGCTCATGATTCTGGCCAGCTCTTCTGCAGAAGAATTTCCACTTTGGTAGATTCGGGTTTTGAGCTTATACTGATGTGTGTCAGCATATGTCAGTGAGTATTTGGTTTGACGTTGGGGGTTGAAGCTGATACAATTTGTGGTTCTGTTGAATGGGTGGCAGACAGAACGTTCCCCCATGTGATTTTTGTATATCAGGTAGTATAGGTGCACACTGTCCTCCATATCTGCTGGATTGTGATGTCTTATAGTGCCATTTATGTATATGTATCTGGAGAACTTCCTGGAATGGTGGTAACCTGTTCAGATCATCAATGTATGGATGGACGATAATGCAAAACCGTCCAAGAAGAATTTCAACTACAAGGACTCCCTCGATGTTTTGCTTAGAATATGCTATATGCTCCACCGATTTTCCAATTTTATGGTATTCACAAGCCATTTTGATTCATTTGCGCCATTTTCCCCAAAGTATTTGGACTTGTTCTTGACTTAGTTATCGGTTTCATATTTATTCTTATAGGGAGTGGTGTTCAGAAGTTTGTCTACACACTAGAATATATCCATATAAAACTTTAGTTTCAGTTACCTACTCTTATATACTGTTGAATAGGCTACTTGTATTAGCCACGTGTTCTTTCATTACCCATCGATGTTCTGTACGATCTCATGCAAGATCCATTCCTCTGCCTCAGTGTCTCAGTGCCGGCACAATTAGAATCAAGCTTGTTGGTTATCTAATTTATATATAAATTATTTAATGCTAGTCATCTCAAGTTGTGAGTAAAATTGACAGTTGCGGACAAAAGGCACATGTAGAGGATGGTGCCGATGGGATGGAACAGACCCAGATATGGCATCACACCTAATCCATTACGCCACACACCGCTAAATGTTTATTTCAATTGATATTGCCACCAGGTACGATTACATGATCAGCAAATTACTTTTGATGGCTGATTGGTGTACCGATCATGAGCGACTATTATCAACTCCACCCCTCCCGGGTGCAAATGACAGACCTGATACCTGGTGGAAGGACAGGAGCATGAGCCAACCATCACTAAAAAAAATGGAATATTTGATTGTAGCCAGCGGTAAAGGAAGTGTTAGCCAGGGTGGTTCAAAAATTAATTAACGCATGATTAAATTAGATCTATATTAGATAAGCAAGGCCTATATCAGCATTGTTCTGGAGAACCCGGATCGGTGTCAATGGTAAATAAACATTTAGCCATCAGTGTGGCATACCGGATCATATATCTTGATCCCTTCCATGCCAAAGATATGGGCTTGTGCCTGTTTTTGTTTCCACAACCGTCATTGTATATCAAACATAATTTTAATAACGATGCGAGTTACTAACATCATTTCTGTTCTGTGCCGTACTGTCTCTCTGCCTGTTTTTGTGTGCGCAACCATGGCTATATATAGAATCCAATTTTACTCATGACATGAACTGACTAGCATTCATGAGAATTGCACAAATAACATGCCTGGTGTGAGGTTCGATAAGTCTGCTTCACCACCATTTATAATGCAGATGACAAAAGAGATCAAGTAGACTTTGGATATAAAGGCAGGAGTACAATTATTTTGGGAAATGTATTGATAAATAATGTAAGGCAATGGTTGGTGAATGCTATAACATTGAAAAAAGCGAAGAACATACAGCATACCCTAAACAAACTGCCGGAGCAGTTCTTGTAGTTGAGCTCTGCTCGGGTGGTCTCGCATCTTCACCTTCCATCTGCACTTTGATTGTCTCAGCATTTTACCATGGATCTGGAAATTAAAATTCCATGTATCTCATACTACAGTCCCATGACTGGGATATATATATTTCCAGAGAAGTCAAAGTGTATTTTTTTTTTCTCATAACAATGTATTCATTTGCAAGCACAGACCCTGTGATTGGGGAGTGTGGATTTTGGCTTGGAGGTTGACCTAAAAACAAGTATACTTCCTTAACAGATTCACTTCTCTATAATATGATCCTCCTATTGACATGCCAACATTTCAGTAACTAGAATACCGTCCATTCATTTCAGGTTGCAACTGCTATACAAACTCCATCAGCCAAACAAATCAGAAAGACACAGATTACATTGTAGTATTACACATAATATACAGTCACAAGTACATACAACACATATACATACACAGCCACTACATGTGCAGAACTACAAATGCAACACCAGCAGTCTACTTCAGCTGTGAAGGCAAGAATAATACCAACTTTGAAACAAAAGAAGATCAAACAAAAAGAACAGTACAGAGGAACCCACCTCTCTCCTCACTGTCTCTTCAACTTCCAAATGTTGTCTGGCACCACATATTGATGCACATATACACCCACTTTTCAAATCGACCACAACCCCAGACAGCAGTTTCAGTAATCTTGTATAATAGTCCTGTCCAAGGCCTGCTACACCTGCTGGATTCCTCCACGCTCAACTGTCAAAGTACAATTAACCGAGCCTCTGTTAGCTCAGTTGCAATGACCGAGGTCCTTCCATTAGTCCTTGACTTACAAGTCTTAGGATCATGTTCAGCTTGGTTCGGTTATATTCTACTTCACTCCATTTTATCCTTTTCATTCATTTGCTTCATTTTGGTACATGTACAGGCATGTATGCTCACCTTCATTCTTTCTAGTACTTTCACTCCACATATCTTCATCCTAGTTTCCATGTCTAATGCAACCCTGTTGCATATCTTAAATGTTTCTCTTTTCCTATATAAGCTACCCATTATCTGTATGTATTCTCCATTCAGATAATCGACTTAGTTAGACATACGTCCTCTAGTTCTTAAGCCCCTTCGTCCACCGCTCAGTTCCAACAACCTTGGGCACTAACTGAGCCTCGTCCGAAATATAGTGGCTTGGCGGATAGATAGGCGCAATGCACAAATGTTGAAGCCAACACCACATCAGTCTTCGGCTCATTGGACCAAGCTGAACCACCTGAACCAAGGGCATGTTGTGCACGCACTTAACAATATAGTTGCCCAACATCCGCATTATAATGATCTCCACTAATACGGCAATTCCATCAGCTACAAACACCTGCATAGTGCAATCAGAAACTGCAATTCACCAAACAGAGGAGACACAGCGTACCCATACTGCCTGTGCAAGCAAGCTTATATTCAGGCGCGTTAAGCAGAAATTCAAATCAATACAAGGGCCAATACTCGGGTTCGACCAAAGAAAAAGATTCAAGAGTCCTCTGCATGGCCTGGCACCTCAAACATTTGCCCACACCAAATAGCTTCTTACTCTTATCAGCTTTGAGGAAGAAAATATTATAGCAACCATTATATCTGACCAAATTACACCTACAAGTCAGCTAGAATAAATGGAGGAATAAAAACAGCTTACATCTCAGCAGGGGTCTGTGATTGAAAAATTTCATGCAACATGAAGTGCTAATTATGTAAACTAGACAGGCCCTTGAAATCTTTCAACAAGGAGAGCATAATATCTAGTGTCTCCATGTAAACATGTCTCTGAATTTTGAGTCTGGGGTATTATCTAGGAACCCTCATGGTCGTTGTGCTGTCCAAAGATTCGAAGGCAAAAATAAGGCAGGTGTGGCGGTTATATGGATTTCATTTACTCAAGCGTTTTCATGGTTTTCCTGCAATTTTACATGATGTGAGTCACATGTTGTAACTCTGGTTTAGTGAGGTATTATTTTAAGTTTTTGAAACTTCTAAATATTATTGACCCATCGGACGTGTGATAATAATTGTCTCTCAAGCACGATTAGGTTTGACATGGCTTTCTCGCATGAGTTATGTCATATAAGTGTTCAATCAAATTATGTCCCAATTGCTCACACATTGCACTGGCTACTTGGTATTGTCTGAGTGTCCCCAGCCTGTTTCTTACCCTGTTGCATCCCTAGTAAGCATTCCCTAATATTGGTATCACCTGGAGTTTTCTTTCATGTGTGAATCACTTTAAAAAAAAAAAAAACTAAATTTCTTTCTACAGCCTCTTCATGTTGCTTCCCAGGCACCAGGTCACAAATGGTTCAAAAATTTGCATCATTTCACAAACATATTTTTGATAGTCCTTGAATCTCCATGCATGAGACTTATATTATGAATCGTGAGTGACAAATTGTAAATGTAGCATTACACAAATTTCACAGGACCTGATCTACGCATCTAAGGGCTAGTCCATTAATGTTACTATGGCACATGTATCAAACTGATGAGAATGAGGTGTCGAATGTGGAGGGACAAATAGGGCTTGAGATACATGAGGCTGCAGAAGAGTTCCATGGCTCAGATTCCAACTGTGTGGCGGAAAACGACTCAGATGGAGAGCTCAAAGGGGTTAATATATCTGCTCCCATGGATCAGTTTCCCAACCAACTACACCCTACTACTTCTAAACCACCCTCAACACCTATGAGTGGTCCATTGAATGCAAGTTCAATCCCACAAATTACATGATAAGGCTGAAAGCTTACAAATCAAACATTAGGTATGTGTCTTTTTTGCTTCCCATTTATTCTTACATGAAAGATTTATAAATATTATTACAATACTCTTAATGTGCGCCAAAATGTTCTTATGCCACAACTCTCATCCCATCAAATTTTTGAAATGCATGTAATGACTGAAGCAGCACAACGGCAGTGAACCTCAAATCCAGACAACATGGGGTGAGAGCTTGGAAAGGCGTCAAAGTATACCCCATCTAGTACTCTTAATTTTCCCTGCTTGCATGCCTTACCATCATGTCAGAAGTAGATTGCACGTCTTCACTGTCAATACACTCCAAAATGCAAGAGTGCCATATCCATGAGCCCGCTGGTTTAACACTAACGAATTTGGAGAGGTGAATGAGTTCTTGTTTTCTGTCTCAGATGTCAATAGGGATGTGATTATATGGAATGTCATCGGTAAGCATCAGAGTGCCCTGCTGCAATCATGTCTCCATTATTACAGCACATGCACATTAAAAGAATGAATGATCAGCATACCGGGATGTTTCCAAGTAATTGCAAAAATCCTGATGCATGTATCCCACAACTCCTCCTTTGTTACACATACGTACTTATCCCAAATTTTAGATAATTACTACATGTGGAAAGATATCAACCTCCTGCAGAAGATTAATTAACAATGCATCTATCTGGAGCCTTACACTGACTCAACCCGGATTTTGTTACAGCAAATCTGCATCAAGCAAAAGAACCCAATGGTGGAATAGTTCTGGTCAAAAACTACCATGGCTCGCCTTCTGAAAGGAAGACTATTCTTGTAGGTGCCTCTTTCTTTTGATATTCTTGGCCATTTTTAATTGTGTCATAGTTTGAGCAAGACATCTCATTGCGCAGAGATATCTTGTGAGTTGTGTTCATTTTTTATTGTGTCGTAGTTTAAGCGAGACATCTCTTTGGGCGGAGATACCATGAGTTGTGATCTGAGATTAAGCATATGCAAAGTTGATCTCTTTATTTGCAGGGATCCTTCGATAGTACAACTCTTTGGAACAAGAAGAGTCATATACATGATCCTGTTTGAACTATATCACATGCCGGGTGAAAATTCCAAGAGTTTAAAGAGTTGGGCCAGACAGACGCAGTCATCGAACCCTGTGTTTATATATGGACTCTATCACATGGTCTGTTGTCTTGATATGAGGCCGTTTGATATTGATGGACATATTGGACTAGTGGAAATCTGTGCTGGTATGACACTCAGTCACTCACATAATTCTTTATACTAATTATCAATGACCAGGTGTTGGCAGAATCTCAACCTTCCAGAGGGTTCATATTCCCATCTTGGGGCATGGTAATGAATTGATTTGCTGAATTCATCTCACTGACATTCTATAGTGTAACGGTCTTTGCATTACTGTCCAAAGAGTACATCAGTGCAGAATTGATATATGCTAGTGATTTATCAGCCACCCAGTGGTAAGTTGCTTTATGTTGACGATAGCTGATCCTAGACAGCTCCATGGATCACGTTTGTCTGTCTGAAATATCCTGTTTGACATGGGAATTGCCCTTCAAAGGTCAGTATTAAAAGTTATCCTAAGTGCATTGTTGGTACAAGATTATTTGTCTATAGGGACGAATACGGTTGTAACCCTGGCATCTCAATGGGAAGTTCATGTTCAACTCTTTGTCATGGATGAAGACCTTGTGGACATTCTTCAATGTCCATACAACCAATAGTGCTGCATTTTTTGAGCAAGGCTGGCTAGCAAAGTGTAATTATTCCATGCAATACAGTGATGTGGTCAGTTTGGGTGATATTGGCTATGTTGACAAAAATGGTAAATTTGTCAATGTCGATGATGTTGTATGATCACACACAAGGAGAGTCTGGACCACTGTCATGGAATAACAATCAGGGTCTGCAGTTCTACAGTGACAATCAAATGTGTTATAAGCAGAGCCCCACAGATGCTCTATTTAGCCAAGCATGTTAAGTTTACCAACTGTGAAGGCAAGTCTATATCCACTTTTGTGTCTGTCTTGCTGTCCCCACACATATGTGCATCCAAAATAACTTATAATACAATAATCTCGATAGGAGACATGCATTTCACTGGTTGAAGCACCACGCTCGCTCCATCATCAACTGTCATGGGCTCCCCATGAGCTGAAACTAGATCAGTATCTCTGTAAGCGCTGAGACGAGCATTGACACAGCATGAGATAGTTACTGAGATACAGCCCCGATGGACCACTAGTCTGACACTCACCTTTAATCTGACACTCGTGGACAGTCCTAGTGTGCCAGTAGATGGATGATCTACCTTCCAATTGGACACCCAAGCCCATTCCAGGGTGACAAATCCTGCCGTATACATTTGTTCAAACAACGATGCTCCAAATTTGAGGGAAGTTGGAATACCAGAGTTTATAATGAGACTTCATGCCTCGTTTGACCCCAATCTGCATTGGCAGGATGATGCCATGTGGTATCCTGAGTACCCTGATTTCACTTCAACTGAAGTGCAAGAGAAAATAACACACTGCGTCCCTTCTCTCCTGCTATGCCTTCTGGCACTACACTAAGAGAGCAGCTCCACCCCATTTCACTTAAACTCCATCTCCATATCAGGTATCCACATGTACAGACTTCAATTCTCCTACTCTTCTGTGGTGGTCACATCCTAGTCCACTTTATCTTTGTTGAATGTAACTCTTATCCCTGTCTATTGTTCGTTGCATGGGCGCTTATTATATGATCAAATGCACCATTAATCTCTGGAGACTGTGGGAATCCTCTCTTTGATAGAGCATTCACCAACTGTTCTCCAAGTACTCCTGCTTATTCTTCAGCAGTGTAATTCTCAGAGTACACCACCAACAATCTTCGCACCTGAATTCCTATATGTACTCACATGAATCATCCCTTTGAATGATGGGCTCCTTCCACCCCTTTGTGCACAAGGGGGACCTCTCTGACATCATGCAATGCATCTAACAGGGACCAGGGTAACCAATCAATTATACTAGATGAAGGTGAGATGCAAGCACCCTTGACTGAGAAATTGTTATGTCACATGTAGCTAAAGGAGAGCATGCTATCTTCTTGACAATGTATCCATGTAAATATGGCTCTGAGTTTGAGGGGTATTTCCTAGAAAAGATCGTGGTCTTTGCACTGCCAAAAGACTCGAACACAAAACCAAAGCATTGCTGTGGGGGTAATATACTCAACCATATCTTGGGTTGTTTCATGATATGGGCATTTTTGTATCTTGGTTCTTTAAGTACAATTTTAAGCTTCCATAACTTTTAAATATTACTGACCCATCAGACTTGTGCCAAAATTTCTCCCTCAGATCAAAAATTAGGTGGTTCAGCATCATGCAGAACTGTACAATATATATTTTTCATGATGATTACTAATCATCTAGTAGTTTTTTTTTGTTTTTGATGCTGCAAGTCTTATATTATGAATGATGAGTAAATATAATGATACACAAAATTTCATCTGACTCTAACTGAGCATATGAGAGCTAGTCCATTAATGTTTTCTCTGGCACATAAGCTTTAAAGTTTTACAACAACAACAGCTGAACCTGCACTGCCCTCAGAGCTTGGCACAGCCCTGTGTATCAGCACTAAGTTGCACAGCTTTTGTCATCTCATACATAACAACAGCCTTCTGCCACTCTAACCATCTCAATCCTTCCCCACCATCCTTCAACACCATGATAAAGTCAAAAACTGAAGAATACATTGTTGGGTACATCCATTTTTCGTTCACTCCTGTTGAAGTTTAGCAATTGGTAAGGGACTAGCTTCACTAGTATTGATGGTGGTGTACTATTGTCAAGCATCTCTTCTATGTGACATGTGACTAGATATGTAGTATGAGTCATGTATTACCAATCCCATATGCTGCAAAGCTTCAAAGATTGAATGTAAACTTCAACACTCCCCCTTGAGCTGAGAAGCTGATAGCAGTAATGATAATAAAAGAGTAGAGAAATGAGCTTCTGCCAGCTTGAACACTTATCCCAATACTCCCCCTTTGAGCTAAGAAGCTCCGTTTTGGCAGGCTCATTTGAGTGTCATGGAAGGCAGATGCTTCATTGTGTGGTGTCTTGCATGTCATGGAAGGCAGATGCTTCATTGCACAGTGTCTTGCATGTGACCATCCCTTCATGTGTAGTCCTTCTGTTTCAGTGAGTCCCATTTAGACCAAAGGGTCATGTTCAGTTTATAGTCATGACAGACTCAGGGTGTGTTCATCAGTTTATAGTCATGACAGACTCTGGTCAAATTCATCAGTTTAAAGTTGTGATGGACTCTGTTGAATTATACTCAGTTTATAGTCTTGATGGACTCTGGGTGGCCATCCCTCCCTGGTTGGTCCATCCATTTCAGTGGGTTCCAGGTAGGCCGAGGGGTCATTCAGTTTAAAGTCATGTTGGAGTGTGAGGTCGCTGTCCCTCCCTGGATTGTCCATCTATTTTAGTGGGTTCCAGGTAGACCAAAGGGTCATTCAGTTTAAGGTCTTGATGGACCATTGCAATGTTTATCAGTTTATAGTCATGATGGACTCTGTTGCATTGCTCTTCAGTTTAAAGTCTTGATGGACCTTATTTGACCTTTGGGGCGATAGATGTTTATCAGTTTATAGTCATGATGGACTCTGTTACATTGCTCTTCAGTTTAAAGTCTTGATGGACATTATCTGACATTTGGGGCGACATCATATCCAAAACTCCCCCTTGAACCGAAGGTCAGTCATGTCATAGACATAGTTGCCAGTCACCATCCAAACTGCATTCAATCCTTTTGGCATCCTCATGATGCTCCTGAACCTTGTGATATGCTGCACATGTCTCGCTGTAATGCTAAGGTTCAGAGTGCTCATGTGAATATTTGACCACCCTGATCTTCATCCACAACTGCCCCAATCTCATCAGGGGTAGCATTGGGTTTGATGATTTTGAACTGCCACTCAATGTGTTGCTTTTACTTTGAATGATACTGTTGTTCCACCCACTGATAATTGAATCTGGCTCTCTTTTCTGATGCCACTTTTCTTCTATAACGTCTGAATTTGAACCTTAAGCTCAGTGCTAAGCAAGTTCGTCATCTGCACCAGCTCATCGAGCTGCTTTGCATTACGTTGGGTGGCAGCCAAGTCCATATGTTCAAAGACTGCGAGTGAAGAACAGATATGCAAGCTACATTGTTGCTGAATATCCTCAGGTTGTCTTGTATGAGGCTGATCTCGGAGTTAAATGAGGACATGTCATCAATGAGTGTAGAATCAGGGTGCTCCCAGCTAAGGTTCATCATTTCATAATGGCCATTTTCTTCGATGTGAGTATTTGGAGGTCAGATCAATGAGCCTCTTGCGTTGTCCCCATTGCCTCAAGAAGAAGGGTTGCCCTGGTTTTAAGGGTGTCCTATTGCATTGTTGGTGCACTATCATCTGGTGCATTGTGAGGGTCATCCTCCCCTCATTCCATGTGTGTTGTGTGTCTGGTAGGGACCATGTTAGCACATCTGGGGGGCCATGTTTGACGTGTGAGGCATTCGTCCACCATGTTGGTACATCCGATCACCATCTGCTTGTTGCAGTGACACATCCATCCATGATACTGCCATCCCAGTCACTGCCTGCAGTGCTTATCCACCTGTTTGTGGTGTCCACCCGTCCATGGCAATTAGCCCATCCGTACACGGTGGTGCTTTGTCTAATTGTGGCAGATGACCCATCTGGGGTGGTGTATGGTTGGCAGCAAGTTGTTTGGTTGGCATGAGAGGTAATTCCAGTGGTGCATTTGGTGCAATGGTTGCATAGGTGGGTGGCACATCCAGCCGTGATAGTGTTTTGCTGGCGATTTTCATCCTGGACATTTGAGGATGTTTGATAGTGCCTGCAATGTCTTGTGGTGCTTTAGTCTTCAGTTGTCAATGTTTGACATACCGTAGTAGCTTTGGTAAACGGGTGCCACCCATGGCACATATGTTACTGTGAAAGCTAGTTTTAGGATGCTTGATGCAAGTCGAAGTCTTAATGAAAAGTTTCATTCCTTTGTTCCTAAGTCCAGTAGTGAAGAGCAGGGCCCATAACTTGTTGTATTTAGCAATTGGTAAGGGACCAGCTTCGCTAGTATTGATGGTGATGTACTATTGTCAAGTGTCTCTTCTATGTGACATGTGACTAAATATATAGTATGAGTCATGTATTACCAATCCCATATGCTGCAAAGCTTCAAAGATTGAATGTAAACTTCAATACTCCCCCTTGAGCTGAGAAGCTGATAGCAGTAATGATAATAAAAGAGTAGAGAAATGAGCTTCTGCCAGCTTGAACACTTATCCCAATAACTCCTTCATTATACATAAATTATTATTATTGTTACTGGTACTCTTATTGTTTCTTGCACATGCGCTTGATTGTTCCTATGCTCTAGCTCTTTCCTAAAAAAATCTCTGAAACACCTCTTATGGCCGCACCAGAGAAGCAGCAACAATACCAAGCCCCCCATACTGATTGTCTAAGGTTTTAATATTACAATTTCATAACTCACAACTCATTAGTCATTCCTCTGATCCTTAAACTTCTTAACTCAAGCATCATGACTTACTCTCCTCCAACAGATATGACCACC
>QFEC01001702.1:0-17342 GCA_003316585.1 Gomphus bonarii | reverse complement strand
TGGAACTACTGGTGGCCTGGAATGGGACAGTATATTTCCAAACATGTAAAGGCCTGTGACCTCTGCAATAGGACCAAAACCTTCCCAACCTCCCCCATTGGCAAACTCCTTTCCAATTGTATTCCAGACTGCAGATGGCAAGTTATCACTGTTGATATAATCACAGAACTCCCTACCAGTTGTGGCTACAATGCCCTTCTCGTCACTGTAGACCGCCTCTCCAAGTGTACACACATCATTCCCACCACTTTGGATGTGGACTTGGTAGGAATTGCCAGACTTTTCTGTGACCATGTTTGGAAGCTCCATGGACTACCAGAAAAAGTCATCAGTGACCATGGCACCCAATTCATCTCCCAATTCATGCGAGAATTAAACATGCTCCTAGGTATCAAGGTTGCTGCCTCCACAGCCTATCACCCACAATCTAATGGCCAAACTGAAAGGGTCAACCAGGAGATTGAGCAATACCTCTGACTCTTTGTCAACCAGAGTCAAGATGACTGGTTAGATTGGATTTCCCTTTACAACAACTGAATTCACTCTGCAACCCAAACTACTCCCTTCATACTTGACAGTGGTTTGTTGGGGTTATTTGGCAAAGATTTGATGGTCCAGGTGGATCCCAAGCTACTTCTTAGAGATACTATATTCTCTATGAATGTAAATGTTTTATTGTTCTGGCAATAAAACCTTCCAGAGGCTTTCTGGTCAATCTGGCACTTTAGTGCCGGTACCAAGAGCTTGGTACTGATTTCTGGGAACACTGTAAATCCAATAACAATTGGATTCGCAGTCTGTAGGGCTCCAAAAATTGTGAGCAGTTAGTCTGATATGACTAGGACCTATCTGGAGTGATTCAGAACTCAAACGACGAGTGTGAAATGGTAGAGTAACAAAATAGTAGTTAAACTGATTGAGCGCCGGTTCAAACAAGGAGAGAATAATTGATAGACAATTATTCAGTAGAGTACTAACTACAGACACTTGTAGTACTTATAGACATCATATCCCCTGAGCTACTAGTGAAGATCAAAAGGAAATACAACCATTTCTGGTGAGAAGTGGTGGATTTCCATCCTGTACAAAGTTAGGCAGTCACATATGCTATACCTGGGCTATTGCAAATAGAAAAAAGATGGTTTTGACTTGTCCTAATCCTTCCTCTTATGATCCTCTTATGTCTTGTATGCTACCCAATACCAGTAGCATGCTGTACAATTAGTAGATCCATTGGCGTTCCTTGGTGGTGACATATATGCGCCCGTTTTGGCTTTCCCTTTGTCCTAAACTTCTCCAGACCTCTTCTGTTCCATTCTAATACTATTTCCAATGAATTTCCACTGTGTCTGCTGTTCCTAGTGTCCCTTTGTCATCCCCTATCTCCATCCCATGCTTCCCACTCCTTTAGCCGCTGAGGTGCTAAAGTGCTGTGAACCAAGCCCCATACCAGTTGTACAAGTAAAATATTTGTAGAATGATGGAAAATGTAGCTACTGATGAGATTTGTATTTTAGTTATCTTTAGTGTTCCATGCATATAGCTACTGTTTTCGTACTAATTCCTACTTGTATCTATTTTTTAGTTGTTTTACTTATGTATCCATCTAAAATGGCATCTTTTATTCCTTTATCTATAACATGGTTAACATCCAAGACTTGGACTAGAACCAAACTGAGAAACCCAATTTGAAGCACTGGACAAATTCACCACTCACATGGAAAAGGCCACTAATGAAGCTTGCTCTTCCCTATCAAAGGCTGCAGATGACATGACACAGTTCTATAACTTGCACCACCAGACTGCTCCCACATACAAGATTGGCGATAAGGTCTGGCTAAATGCACAAAACATTACAACCACTCACCCAATGAAGAAGTTGGATCATAAATGGTTGGGTCCTTATGCAGTGAACAAGGTTGTATCATAGAATGCCTATGGCCTCCAACTCCCACCATCTTTTGGTTGCACCTACCCCATCTTCTCTGTCAACCTCCTATGTCCCTACAAAGAGGATCCAATCCAGGAATGATATGCTCAACCTCCCCCTCCTCCTGTTATTTGAGGTGGAGTCCCTGAGTATGAAGTTGAAAGGATCCTAGACAGCAGGGTCTACCAAGGACAGCTTGAATACCTAGTCCATTGGAAGGATTATGGACCTGCAGATGATTCCTGATTACCTGTGAAGGACGTCTTCTGGTGCAAGGTGACTTGTCATGGTGTTTCACCAACAGAACCCCAAAGCTCCACAACATATATCGGTTGCTCTATATGCCACCCTCCCCTTTTGAACCTTAAAGAACTTCATGGAAACTCCCAAACAACATCTCTTTGATTGGACAGAAGGAAGGAACCTGGCACATGACACCCTAACCCCAAAAAATAGGTGAAGTCCCACCTGACATTCTATTCATTTCACTCAACCTTATATAAACATTCCCTATCAACCCCTTCTCTACCCACTTCAATAACAGCTACCCCCATCACTGCAACATGTTCACCCAATCCAGCCAGCAAAGTCTCATCCCTCTTCAATCCTTCCCCTTACCTTCACACTGGTCCTTACCTTCACACTGGTCCATTGAGCCAGAAGACATCAAACAAGTCAAAACATCCTTTGACATGCTGCCCAAACCCAAACCCATTTTATTCCTTCCCTGGCGGAGACAACCCAAAACCCATCAGCCCTATAAAGCTGGGGACCCATTGCACCTAGGTGCATCCCTTACTCCCTTTGCATTTGAGAGATTCACCAGGGAATGGGGTCACAACACCATAGGGGAACATGCAGAGATTGCACTATTTGAGAGACAGAACATTTTTGGCCCCACCTACTCCTTCAGACTCCTGCTGTATCCCAGAGTGATAATCAAATCAAGCACAACCTCCACCCTCTCCTCATTTTTGAGAGCCCTGAAATGGTATATTGGGAGATGTTTTCATTGAATCCACCCTCTCAAAAACCATTTGATCAAAACTTCTGGAAGGGGTGGTAGTACACTCTCGAAGTCCATGTCAAGACACTGTGCATTGAGAGGGGGGTGATGTCAGGGTTCAGTTGGAGATCATTGTCAGTTGTTGTTTCTCATTTACATCCTTCTATAACTTTCCATAACCTTCTGGGACCTTCCATCACTTTCTATCACCTTCCAGAACCTTCCATCACCTTCTATGACCTTCTGTGACTTTCCACTAGGGTATATAAGTGTGACTGGTGTAATGGTTACCCCTCAGCTCCAGGCCCATCCCAAAGCATGCAGCCTTACACTATCACAGATCTACCTCCAAACTTTACTGTACCTTCTACCAGTCTATCACTCAGTCCCTCCTCTGCCCTTTTCCAAGCCCATTTCCTGCCATCTGATCCAAGGTGATTTATTTTAGTCTCATCTGATCATACCACCCTCTTCCAGTCATCCAGAGTCCAATCTTTGTGCCTGCCTTTGAACTTTGGTCATTGATTTCTGCAAGTCCTGCATCACATGTATGCATTCCAAATCACAGTGACACAAACCTTACGGCTTTCTGAAGCAACTACCAATCCCTGACCCTGGAATGCTATTTCAATGGATTTTATTGAACAACTCCCTCTGTCCTTGGGATACACTTCTATTTTGGTAATAGTCTGCAGACTCACAAAACAAAGTATTTTCATTCCTGTGGTTGACATGATTACCTTGGCTGAACTAGCAAAACTGTTCATGCTTCATGTCTTTTCAAAGCATGGCATACCAAATCATGTAACATCTGACTGAGGAAGCAAATTTGTTTCTCACTTCTTCAGGTCACTTGGTAAAGCTCTCAACATGTGCTTACACTTCACCTCAGGTTATCATCCTGAAGCTGATGGTCAAACTGAATGTGTAAATCAAACCTTGGAACAATATCTATGAATTGCAAAGTCCATTCTCTCTCTCCTATGCTTCTGTAACAGATGAGGCTTTTTCTTCTTCACCAATGCCTTCATCCCAGTGCTCCTGAGGTGTCTGCACACTGTCTGTGCAGTGACAGGTTTGTTAGTGATAGTTTGGAGTGCTTTGGAGACTTGTACTGCTGTTTCAGCCTTCCCAGAGGTAATAAGCTTGACTGCATGGCAGATATTAGCTGGGGAGAGTTTGACAGGATGACTACCAGAAGACTTTGGGAGGTCAGAGCAATGTTTAGAGCAAATTTTTGAGATGGTTCCAATGCTGACACCAGTAGAGGATAGTATCTGACAAGTAGTTTGGCCAGAGTTAAGTCTAGAAATAACTATGTTAAGTTTATTAACAGAGAGAGACCTCATGGAATAATGTGATTGAGGTTCTGGAGTTGTTGGTGTTTGTTTGTACCATTTGAACTTTTTATACATTTCACATGATTTCTAGTCATGTGACATGAACCAATGCCTCATTAAAAGCCTCCAATTTTGGCTTTTTTCACTCATTAACTGTCAGCAATAAAACTGTTTGAATGAGATCTGGGATATGAAATATTCATATCTCAGAAGGTTCTACATTTATTTGCTAGATTCTTGGTTCAAAAGATAGCTAGGATCCTAGAGCATATGTCATAATATTTCAATGATTTTAGCAATTAAATTGAATCTCACAATAGATATACAATCTAAAACTTCCAAATATGCAAATGGTTTTGTTGCTTACCACACAAAGGCTCACTATCTTCTATAGCTCCTTTGTGTCTAGGTACAGTAGATATATATATGTTCAGTGAATCACCCATTCACTGAGCTCCTTTGTGTCTAGGTACAATACATACTACTGTGCAATGTTCCAACAGATTATAGGTCTCACAGAGCCTACCATGCCTACCTCCTCAATGTTGTTCATGGTTCCCAAGGTAGCCAGAGATGGCTCAAAATGGATCACCTGGAAAAGTCAAATGTTAGCTACATTGACATCAACCTGTGGGGAAAAATAACACCTGGATGGGACTGCTCAGGTCCCTCCAGCCATTCCTATGTACTCTGATTGTCATGTACTATCAGATGAAGATGAGGAGCAATGGGATAATCTTGAGAAGCAATGGGATGACTACAATCAATAAGAGGCATCAATAAAAGCCCAGATCTATACCATGATCCTGGACAGTGTGCTCATTGAAATTTGGAACCTCACTATAGTAAAAGAAACATGGGATACCATATGCACAAAGCATGAGACTAGGGCACTCACCATCAAAGTTGACATGCAGTGCCAGATGTACAAGATGAAGTGCATGGATAACGTGAATGTCCACATGCACTTAGAAAGTCTCATGAGTATGCAGGAACAACTTGCTGGCATGAATGCTGGACTTACTGATGACAACTTAACAATTATCATTCTTGGCTCACTCCACAAATCATATCACTCATTGATCAATGCAATTACAATGTTGGCAGCACATGTCAAAGCTAAGCTTGAGCTGGATCATGTTGTCAGAACCCTGATTGAAGAATTCAAGCAACTAGCAATTGAGGAGCAACAGCTAAAAGCTAGCAAGAATGCTCTTGTTACAGTGAAAGGCCACAGGAAGTCCCAACCACATGGCAACACACCTAGCACTACAAGGACAGATGTGAAATACTGTAAATGTGGAAAGAAGGGACACATCAAGTCATACTGTCATTCCAAAGCCAAGGTAAAGAAAGTGAAAGATAATGATACAAAGGGAGGCAGATCAGCAAATGCAGTCACCAAGGGTGAGGGTTTTGCCTTCACAACAACATTCACTGGGATGACACTTGTGCTGGGAATGAGCTCACTGATGGGATGGAAAGTCAACATCTATGACTCAGTCACATCAGGTCATATGTCACCCAACTGACATTGTTTCATCACATTCAAGGAGATTTTACCATGAGCAATCAATGCTACAGATAAGATGATATTTCAGGTCATAGGGATAGGCAATATGAGGATTGGGATTCCTAATGGAAAAACAACCACACATGTTACACTGAAGGACATGTTATACTATCCTGACCTAGCATTTACATCAGTCTCCCTGACATGCTGTAATGCAGCTGGGTACTGTCAGGGGACCACCTGTTTCAAATCCCAAACTGATACTGAGCTGATCTGTCTGCACTGATGGTTACCAAGCTGAACTGCACATTCAAATGATAAGTGGAGCAACAGTTGCTTGGTCTAGATATGAGACATCCCAAACTGAGTGGCCAAGGTATCAGCCCAAGTACTATAGCACCAGATACATATTGTGGGTTCATCATACCTTTGGGCCCAATCAAGGGGTAAGGTACAGTGACTCACAAAACCAGTCCAATGTTTGGCACTTTTCACTTGCTCCAAATTTTATGAACCAAATAAAAATCTATAAAATCTGAGAATATTCTCACATATACCCCTGCATCTCAGCTTTCTATTGGTTTCCTCAAGTTTATGTAATAATTTTTATTGGTTGAGATATTGCAATTTTTGACAGTGACTCATTGGACCAGTTTTGTTGCTCTTGTCCAGATGATCAAAAATTCATTATAATTAATATTTGGTATATCCCCCCTTTGCCTTCAGCACAGCTAAAACCCTCCTAGGCATACTCTCAATTAATCCCTGACACACTGAAGGCTCTATCTTGTCCCAAACTTCCTGTATCCTCTCCCAAAGCTCTATCATCCCTCCTGGTGGCTGATTGTACTCTCCAAGCTTCCTCTTCAGATGACTCCACAGATGCTCAATTGGATTAAGATCTGGAGACTGTGCTGGCCATGAAAAATCCTCAAAATAGTTGTTTGCAAACCATTCCTTGGCCTTTTTGCAGGTATGCTTTGGATTATTATCCTGGTGAAAAATAATGTCAGCAGAAGTTTTACCATAGTGCTCCAGACTGGACTGAAGATCCTCCTCCAAAATCTGGACATAGAGATCCCCATCCATCCTTCCATCAATCTTGACAGCATATCCTGGCCCATCCCATGTCATACAGCCCCAAACCATCACAGAACCTCCACCAAATTTTAATATTCCCTCAACCAGCCTATTACTCAGCACCTCTCCTGCCTTCTTCCAAGCCCATTTCTTGCCATCTGACCCTAGCCTATTGACCTTTGTCTCATCTGACCACACAGCCCTCTTCAAGTCCTCTACAGTCCAATGCTGGTGAGCAACAGCAAAATCCAACCTCTCCTTCCTGTGTCTCTGGGAGAGTATAGGTCGTTTCTTCTTCACCACAGCCTTTAATCCAGCTTCTTTCAGCTTCCTGTGCACAGTTTGAGTGGAGAGAGGTGCATTGAGATATCCTGAAGGGTCCTGGTAACTTGTACTGCATTTTGAGCTTTTTGAGAGCTGATAAGGTGGACAGCATGTCAAATATTAGCAGGAGAAAGCTTGGATGGGCATCCTCCAACAGCTTTTGGGAGGTCAGGGCAGTGCTTAGAGCAAAGTATGCAGATGGTGGCATGGCCTACACCAGTAGAGAGTTGAATATGGGAGGTGGAATGGCCAGCATCAAGCTAAGAAAGGATATAGTCAACTTGAACAGGAGAGAGAAATTTCATGGTTTATTGAAGAAGATTGTTATGGTCTATTTGTTCAATGTTGAACTATTTGTGATCACATGAACCAATTACAACTCCAACACAAGTCATGTGACCATACAAACCTAACTATACCTCTGATTGTAATCACACATTTGAAGGTAACAAAACTGGTCCAATGAGTCACTGTCAAAAAATTTCAATAACTCAACCAATAAAAATTATTACATAAATATGAGGAGACCAATAGAAATCTGAGATGCAGGGGTATTTGTGAGAATATTCTCAGATTTTATATTTTTTTATTTGGTTCATAAAATTCAGAGCAAGTGAAAAGTGCCAAACATTGGACTGGTTTTGTGAGTCACTGTATGCTGAGGAAGTAGAAGCAGGAAGTGGGCAATGACTATATAGATTGCATAGCTCACTAGCAAGGAATCCTAAGTTTTCCTCTGAGGATTTCCCCCTTGCTAGCCTTAGCCATGTGACCTCAGTAACCTCAGCGAGCACTTCAGGAGTTGTCCTTAAAGGTACTCAGTCCTGTTAAAAGATCAGAAGTGTTTACTTTGAGATGCATGAGGGATGCTGCTGAGTCAAATCCTACTCTCAAATGAGCTCTATAAGATAGAGCATAAGCCTATAGTGGGAATTGTTATAGATATAGGAATAAGGATGCCATTCTATATGGATACATAGCTTAAAAACAACTAAAAAATAGATATAAGCAGGAACCAGAACAAAAACAGTAGTTATATGCATGGGACATTAAATATAACTAATATACAAACCCACCACAAAAGGAATCTCATCAGTAGCTACATTTCCCACCTTTCTACAAATTTTTTACTTATATTACTGGCACTGGGCGTGGTTCATGGCACTTTAGCGCCTTGGCAGCTAAAGGAGCAGGAAGCATGGGATGGAGATAGGAGGTGACAAAGAGACACTAGGAACAGCAGACACAGTGGGAATACATTGGAAGTATGATTAGAATGCAACGGAAGAGGTCTGGAGGAGTTTGGGACAAAGGGAAGGCTAAAATGGGCGCATATATGTCACCACCAAGGAATGCCGATTGATCTACAAGTCATACAGCATGCTATTGGTATTGGGTAGCATATTAGACATAAGAGGATCATAAAAGGAAGGATCAGGACAAGTTTAAACCATCTTTTTCTATTTGCAATAACCCAGGTATAGCATACATATGTGACTGCCTAAGTTTATACAGCACAGAAATCCATCACTTCTCACCAGATACAGTTGTATTTCCTTTTTCTCTTCACTAGTAGCTCAGGGGATATGATATCTATAAGTACCACAACTGTTTGCAGTTAATACTTCACTGGATAATTGTCTATCAATTATTCTCTCCTTGTCTGAACTGGTGCTCAACCAGTTTAACTACTATTTCATTATTCTACTACTCCACACTCTTTGTTCGAGTTCTGGATCACCCCAGATAGGTCACAGTTACATCAGACTAGTTGCTCACAAATTTTAGAGCACTACAGACTGCAAATTCAATTGTTATTGAATTTACAGTGTCCTCAGAAATCAGTACCAAGCTCTTGGTACTGGCACTAAAGAGCTGGATTGACCAGAAATCCTCCAGAAGTCTTTATTGCCAGAACAATAAAGCATATATAGCTATAGAAAATATAACAGTGTTAAGTAGTAGCTTAGGATCCCCCTGGACCATCAAATCTTTGCCAAATAACCTCAACAGGAATCACAAATGTGGCATGGAAGACACTCATGATAGATGAGCTACATTGCCAAATGTGGTATATATCTCCACAGATTTCCCAGAAGCTCATCCAAGATGGCACCATCACTGGACTAGATGTAGATCCATCAATCCAACCAAGCTTCTGTACTACCTGTGCACAAGCCAAACCAGCCTGCAAACCCATCCCACTGAAGAGGGAAGGTTCATGGGTTACCACCTTTGGCAAGAAGGTCCACTCAGATGTATGGGGATCTGAAAATCCCCAAAGCTATGATGGAAAGGAATACTTCATCAGCTTCACAGATGATTAAAACCAGTGGACATACCTGGTGCCTATGGCAAGGAAGAACAAAGCCCTCAGATATTATAAACAGTATGAGGCATGGATTGAAAATCAACATAGTGTAAAATAAAATGATTGCAAACTGACCATGGGGGAGAATATCTCTCTAAGGGATTCACAGACCACCTGAAGTTGAAAGAAATGGTCCAAAGCCTTACTGTCCATGACATACCTGAGGAATATAGTATGTCAGAATGCTGGAAAAGGATACTGTTAGAATATGCACAGGCAATGCATCTCACAGTGAACCTACCTGTTAGATCCTAGGTTTCCTCTGACAAATCTCCACCCTTAGCACCCATTTACCATTCATTTCCATGCTCCTCCAGATCGATCTCAGTCCTCCAGACAGATCTCTATCCTCCATCATACTCTGCACCATGGACAACCCCATGTGACCTCCACATACTCCATACTCTGTCTCTGTTGTTTCCCTCATGTAATCAATCCAATACACAGACCTGCATGTCACTCCTTCTATCACCTTCCACGTCATCTTCTAGTATGTTCTATAGTTCCACATGACCCCATCTCTCATTTAGTATCCCTGTATCCTAGTATAGTAACTTCTCCGCATTCAGACAACTCTGCTCCATACTAATCCCATGCTCCAAATGTATTTAAACCTCCATTTATTTGTAGCTATTTCCCTAGTTCAAATATCAATTTAGTCTCACCTCATTACCTCTGTTCTCATTCCACAACTCTGTAAATTCAAGGACAATATGATGCAAGAGGGCACAACACATAAGTTGAAGCCAAGTCCTCTCAACTCTTCACCCTAGCTTGAAACCGACTGTTTGACAACTCCGGACTTCCTGGACAAGACATCTCTGACTCTGGACTTAACACTACTGTGCAATGTCCTGACTCACATCTGTCTTGTCATTAAAGCTCTCTTTCACAAATCTGAAACTTTGCTAGTACTACTTCTACCATCCTCCTGGCATTTATTGAAGGTGTGCTCAGATGCTGGCAGTTTGTGGATTTTATAGATGTCCTGGGTTTTCCTAACTTCTTCTTCTTCTTCTTTTTTAAAGGAAGTTTATTGCTTTCCTTGATGGATTTATAGTACCTAGCTTCCTGAGCTTTGATTTCAACAAGTGATTTTGTCTGGATAATCTTTATAGAGGAAAAGGTTATATTTCTGGTCATGAGTTTGTGAAGCCAATCAAAATTTCAATCACATGCAGATACAAGGTTATCTTTTTTGGAACCTGAGAAGCTGTGACAACACTTTGGTGTGAGCAAAGCCAAGCCAAGTTCTCTGACTAGATACAGTAGGACAATAAAAAGCACCTGTACAGGCTATTTTAACAGAGAACCCAATTAAGAAATTATACTCCAGAGAATCAAGTAACCAGTTATTGTAAGAGTATTACAATAGTGATTAGTATAACCTCAAGTACATAGCTTTGCAAAATGATTCTACTGATACTGATCTGGGTCTTTTGTCCAAAGATAGTTTTTAAGAGGGTTTTTGTCAGGTACTTGATAACTACTCATAGAAATAATAGTTTAAGGATTTAGACTGTTAATTCTACTCTAGTTTTTAGATTTATATTCCACTTTATCTAATGTTTTTCTGGTTTAGTTCTTATTCTAATTTTTATGTATTTTAGATTTAAGACTAGCTTGCCACTTTGGTAGTAAGCTATGATTTGCTCGTCAGAACAAATCTTTTCAACAGGTCTTCAGACCAATTACCTAAGTGAGACTTCAGTCAACACTTATGTGAGTGCTTGGCTGCACTTGCTTAATCCTGCAGATTAATGGGTGATGAAAAGGTTATTTTATTTCTGCAAACTAGGCTTTATTTATACTAATTTTGAGCTGATTATATAAGTAACTAATTAGGAAGGCTTCCAGCAATTAATGGTAATTAATGGAAGGTGATGGAATGAGCTGGAAGCCTGTAGAAGTCTCTGAGTCACCCTAGTCAATTGTAAAAATAGCAAATAATCCATCTCATGACTGGTACTCTTGTGACTGGTCAGGTCACAAAATATTAATGTTAATGAGCCATGTTTCTGGGCTGACCTTAAGTAATTAGTATTGAGTAAGTCCAGGAATTTGTTGTACATTGTGGACTGAGAAATTGAAGCCAGGTTGCTGGTGTCCTTTCAGTTTATTGGATAATTGGCACCAGAATTGTTGTACACTGTGGGTCCACTTGTAGAAATGTGAGATTAAAGTCAGTTTCCAGTGATTCCTTGGGCCTTTGGTGAAAGTCAATAGAGTTAATTGCCATAAGTAATTCACTCTTAATTGGCCAGCCAAAATTTATTTAAATATTTTTTTTGGTAGTCAATAAGACTGATTTAATGCTTTTCCTTTGGAAGGAGATGTTTGGACTATGTAGGCCTGTTCCTGTCTTGCAATCCAAATAGAATACTTCTCCCAACTTATTCTAAGTGATCCCCAACATTACCATCTTTTCATCCTTCATGGGAGGAGTCTTGTCATATATAACCTTGATCAAGTCTTTCATATCTGCAATAGTGGTATTCATGGTGTCAGGTGTAGTGAAATGAGTATGCATGACAGTTTGTAGGGTGTTAAACTTAGAGATGGTACTGCTCTAGTATATCTTCCCCTTGAGGTATTCCCAGGCTTTGAGAGTGGTGGTTAAGCTTTCAATTTCTTAAGACAATGAGTTGTTAACAACCTGGCATAAATCTCCAATGATGCAGTTGTTCATGTCCTACCAATCATTAACCTTTGTCAGATTGGTTGGGGGTTTGTTGTTATGGCTGTCAATGTAGGTCAAAAGGCCATAGTCTTAGAAGACCAATTTGTTTTTTCTAGACTACAAGGGCCATCAGTAGTAATTATGTAGTCATTTTTTGTTGTGAGTTTGATTCCATCATGGTTAAAAATGCTTCTATGCTGTAGATATTATGTTTAAAGCATGGACAGGAAGCCCGGAATCTAGAGTGGTAACTACAAGACATACATGAGTGGGCAAATATCTAGTGGACAGTTTAAGGTATGGACCTTACTTCAGTCATTTAGTTGTAACTCAACTGAGGGGAAACCGAATTAGACTAGTATTTATAATATACGAGAGTGGCACCAAGACAAAAAAAGGAGTCTGGGGTTTGGAACACATGTGGATGCTAATGCGGATGCATCCATAGTCTAAGTCCGCAGTCCTAAGCGCTATGTTCCAATACAGAATCTCCGATGCGCTGCGTTGCTGATTGGGTATTCTGAAACCATGTATCCACACCGATGATGGCACTCGAAAGTGCAGTGCCTTTTATCCTGCTGCTGATATGACTTGGATTGTTGCCTGTCACTATCCCGACACGATCTCGGTTGGCAGCCTTACGGAGATTGAGGAGCATACGTGCTGTGAAGATCGAATGCATGATTCGTTGCATTCTATCGGCGAATTGTATTCTTAATCAGGAGGGGATCAATTGTCATAGAAGGGTTTGAACATACAAAACAAAAGATGGTTGGGGTGGGGGCTTCATGAATGGAAGCTCCCGTTAGGTATTATAAGCTTTTGAAATATCAGACCATACCATTTTGACAATAACAAGAATGTTGGTAAGAGAGGCACCTGGAAGATTCATCAGTCGCCCTCGGATAACGGGAATTGTTGATTGAAAGATATACTTATTAGAAATAGGTAATATAAGATCCCTGGGATATCAATGAATCGAATTGAGTCTTATAAAGTAATCAGAAACTTCATTCCGCAAGCTTACCATCTCGGTACAAGGTCTTAACAAGGGTGCTTGTGTAGGCGCTGCATCTGACTGTATCCCGTTCATGATGCCAGGAGAAGCATTGATAGTTTGCAAGGACGCACAAATTTCCCAGCCCTTGTAAACGGTTAAACCGAAGATAACTCGATAAAGGAAAATCGTGAGTTGAGTGACATCTTGAGATAATATTGAGACAGGTACCTGACTCAAATATTACGATTATGATAAGTTCAAGATACACAGCAGATTGAGGGTTTTCCGGTATCCAGCAGGTACTTTGGTGTGGGTATGGGCTTGGGCTGACTTGTAAATTTCACGAAAGTATCAGTCCCTGCCTTGTCAAACAAGAATGAATTATAATTGCCTTACATTTAATGTGCGCATACTGTTTATAAGTTAAATATGTAACCAGGATAGTAGCGAAGCTGAGCGATCCAAAAATTATTCCAAAAATTGTATTGCGTTGGCCCCACAAGGCCCATGTGCGGAAGGCAAGAATTACTGGAAATACGATGTTGTAAGGACGAAGAGATACGGGAGTAGTGAAAAGGCTAACGCTCGGCGGTAAACATACCCCATATTATCAGTGCTGTCAAATCAATTTGTATATGACCGACTTTACATCTCAAACTCAATTCGAACTCACCGCCAGACAAACGATACAGAAGTGAGCAAACAGTTAGAGAAGTCGAAGAGGGTGAGGTATGATCTATGATTAGGAGTTTCATCCAAAATATAAACAGGAAGAGCATAAACAGGAAGAGATTATGCACACACAATAAAATAATATGGCCCCATCCACTAGCGCAGGATACCTGGTTGCGAAAAAGAGGAGTTTACCCAGACTCCAGCGTGCTGGCCAGATGAGTACGGCTTCTTGCTCAAGGGTTAACAAGATATCATACACCTGTGGGATTAAACGGAGAGGTTGATCTATATGTGATCTCTGAGATTTTAGTAAGTTCTCTCACCAGCATGCAATAGCTAGCAACTGCAACTTCTATTCGGTTATCAATCGACGTCAACATTATATAAACCGTACCATCACAATACTGGTAGTCGAATATTGTGTATGAGACAGAAATCATTGGTTGAAAACAACCCTCACCTTGGTCAGACTGATGATTTGGAATGCGAAGAGGGCGTCAACATTCATTGACTACGAACTGACAGATAGGCAGAGGTAAATATTTTAATAGGGTAGCTTTGAGGAACCGAGCAAACGATTCGAGGTGCGGATGTCCAACTGGAGCGTGTCAAGGATAGAAACGTAAGTGTTTATAATCGTTGTCAAGAGTCAACCCAGCCCCTAGCTCACTAGCAGACCATCATGTGTCATAACCTGCTATGATCTGATTACATATCTATGTAGCTCCACCACGAGGATTGCGACTCGGGGGTAGTACTTTTCTGGAAAGATCCATCGCAGGAATTCAAAAAAGGGGGTTGAATCTCGTGTTTCCAATGATTTAACTGCATCGCAGAATCAAACATCAACAACGATTCTCCTGCGGTAAGTTGGTCACCGGATGTCTTGGCTCAATCAAAAAGATGAATCGAAGACAATTGATCCTTACCTGTGTCAGCAGATTCTTCTCTCGTGGCAATGTGAATTGAAGATGGGGAACGTACATGTCGTTATGACTTCGGCTTCGTCTCAGAGGAAATTGAACCCGCAATGTTGTCCAAGAATGCAGCCAACAGGGTTTCAGCTTGAGTGCATTGAATTGTAACGGGGTAAACTGTAACATATGTACACTTCAATCAAAATGGACCGAATTCGAACTTAGACCTAGCGTTCTTATTGCACTGCAAGGATTGGTCTGGCGATGTCGCACTGATCCTTTCCCCGAGAACTAGTGTCCTACCTACCAGAATCTGAAACATGATGTCCTGCCATGATTTCATTTGTATTTGTGTTGAAATACCGGGAACTCCCCTGAATTGGTGATTTTGATGGTTACTATGAACATTTTTACTATGAACAATCTTCAGCGTATTTTGCAAGGGTAATGGCATACTACCATCTCCTGGCATTGGAGGAAGGACTAGTTTTTGGGTCAACACCTGTTGCAAGTATGTTATTTCACTTGCTGAATACAAGTCTATTTATTTATCATTCATTATTCATTATAATTCATTATTTGATTTATTTAATTTATTTAATTTAATTTTGGTTTCCAGCTACTACATTCTCTGGGAAGCAAGCATCCAAAGGACCAATGTCAGAGAACATAGAAAGATCTCCCTGAAAGTTGATGAAGGTTTAAGCCATGGGTGATAGTTTGTCAGTTGAGTTTCCTGAAACTCCTCTCTTTAGCATTGGTCAAGGTACATCATTGACTAGATATCTACATTGCTGAAGATGTTTAGTTCCCATTCATGATACTACTGGTGAGGAATTAGATTGGGAGTTATACAGTCCTTGTCTTCATAAATAAGATATCAAGAAGTATGACATAGTGATAGCTGCATTCACCACTATCAGGACCTTTGCAAAAAAAAGATACATCTGAAACTCAAATTCAAGGTAAGATTTAACCTTCAATGGTTAACAGTTCTTTATTGTCATTTGAGATAGTTTTCAAATTGTTATTTCTTGGCCATTTCTTGACAGATTTGTCTAAAACTTGAAATATAATCATTCCTGTATATTTACTTGGTTGTATCAACAGTAGAAGATTCCATTTAAAAAAGCATTTGTTGGCTAACTCAACAGTCCACCCTTATCTGTATCAAAGAGCTGTGGAGCTCAAACTAGTTTTTCAAAAATTCTGAGAATAATCACAGATCACTTGTAGTATTTATTATTTTCTCTGGAATTTTTTAAGACCTGATCATAAATATGGGTGGTCTGATTAATTAAATAATTTGACATTATGAATTATCAATGTGGCTCACTAGCATGTGTGTCACTGAAACAGTAGAGCTCTCAAGGGCATGAAAAAAATCCAGCACAAATATAATATACTAAGGAAGGTCTGTGATTATTCTCAGAATTTTTCAACTTGAGCTCCCCAGTTCTTTGATCCAGGTAGGGTGGAGTGTTGGGCTGGCCAAAAAATGCATTTTAAATAAATATATTTGGACCTTATACTGTTGGGAGCACCAAGGTAATATACAGGAAGGGTCATATTTTAAGTTTCAGATAAATATGTCATGAATTGACTTAGAAAAGATGATTTGAAAATCAGCTCAAAATGAGAATAGAAATGTGATTTGGCAAGGTCATGTGCAAATGACAATAAATGTTGTATCTTTGATCTTTATAGTGATAAACTCATTCTTCAAACTGTAATTTTTCATCACTTATATTCAACCCCCTCTCCTTCTTATCCCCTTTTATATCTTTTTATAATAATAATAATAATACAAAGGATACTGTAGAAAGGGTATATGCAACTAGAGAGTGTGTCTCAGCTTCTGGTATGAAGATTAGTTAGTGTTGTAATATACCTAAAGAGTGTCCATCAGGGGGTGACCCATTTCAACCACCCAGCCAAACCCAAGCTAGTTTTTCCCAAGCTAGTTTGGCCAGGAGTACACTGAATGACCCAAGGGTTACATCTGAGGCTCCTGAACCTTTGGAACCTTTGGGCCCTCTTGTTAGGATCTTGCCTTGTGAGATCCCCACTTACCCAGTCATCATGATTGAGTAATCCTTTCACCTATTTGAGTAACCCTGCTCAGCCCCTTTGTTTACTCAGCCTAGAGTCTAGACCTTGCTCCATTTATTCACTTGCATTCTCCACTTGTGATATACTTTCCTATTCAAGTAATTTCTGTTATCTCATGCAAAAATCTTTGTAACACACCTTACCCAAACCTTATCCTTACTCATCCATGTTTCACCTCACCTTTGTTTTAATTCCTATTCTGGAAATCCCTTTGGTTTGTTCTTTTGATTTGAAATCATCCTGACTATTTGAAATACTAATCTCATATATAATGTGTATGTAAATTAGTAGTTGTGTGGTCAGAAAATCAACCAAGATTACCCTAAGTTTTCTGTCAGACCTCACCCTCAGAAATTAGGGATCTTATGGGATCTGAAAGGCACAGCACATAAGC
>QFEC01001698.1:7922-35336 GCA_003316585.1 Gomphus bonarii | reverse complement strand
GAGAATGATATTATCTTCTCTCATCTGTCCCTACTGACCTTGAAACCCAGCAACCACAGTAATATATATTTAATTTTGTAGCAAGTACTTAATTCTTTCTTGAACTAGTGTACTGCTTATTGCATATTTGCCACTATGGTAATGTCATCCATATCTACAGTATAGCTGTCAGGGGACCACCCATTTCAAATCCCAAACCAATACCAAGCTGATGCATCCATACCAAGCATTACCAAACCAAACCACACATTCAGATGATAAGTGCTTCCACAATGTCTTGGTCTGGATATAAGACTTACTGAACCAAGAGGCTGAAGCATTGGCACAAGCACCATGACACCAGATACAGATTGTGGGGTCATCATACCTCTGGGCCCAATCAAGGGGTAAGGTATGCTGAGGAAGCCAGGTAGACAACAGGTATATAGGTTGCATAGCTCACTAGCAAGGGACCCTAAGTTTTCCTCTTAGGATTTCCCCCTTGCTAGCCTCAGCCACGTGACTTCAGTAATCTCAGTGAGTGCTACAGGGGTTGCCCTTACATTAGGAAAACTTCTCCTAATAAGGACTGGGAGTTGTGCTACAGTATAATGATAGGTGGCTTTGGTTTGACCAAGAGCAACTCAGACAGCCTTGCCTCACTTGCTTACATAACACCAGACTCCCCCTCCTCCATAACTGCAAAAACCTCAACAACACACACATGACCAAGTTCCTGAACTGAAATGGATGTTGATAAATTCCTCCTTTAGCTTGAACAAGAGCTTGCAGTGAACCAAGTGCCTAATGCTGAAATTAACCACACCTTAAGAATGATAATGCAAAAACTAAGCAACAAGCCAGAAGAAATGCAAAGAGTGTTCCTCAATCTGGAAGATGACTCAACACCAAACTCACAAGAACTGAGCACCCAGAACCCAAGTCCACCTTCAGTGGTCTCTAGAGTTAGACTGGCATCCCCCTCAGATTTTGATGGGAACCAAGACCAAGGCTGAGCCTTCCTTAACTCCTGTGGCATCTACTTTGCAATCTGCAGCAACCATTTCCTGAACAATCAGGCTCACATCCACTGGGCCCTCTCCTTTTTTAAGGCTGACTAAGCTGCTCAGTTCACTAACAAAGTTCTTCAAAGTGAACAAAATGGGCAACCCCACTACCCAAATTGGAATGCCTTTGTGAGGTGGACTTTACAAACCACTTCTGCCCAAGGAACCAACAGCTCTCAGCCCTCATGCAACTGGAAGGGACAAGTTGGCACCAGGACAAGAGCTCAGTAGAAGAGTACATTGACTGGTTCATAGAGCTGATTGATCTGGCTGAGTATCATGATGACAAAATAACTGTGATCAAATTCCACTGGGGACTTGAACCAGGCATACAAACAAGAGTGGCATTACTCAGGAATGGAGCCCCAGAGTTTGATGATCTGGAAGGGTGGTACAAGGTGGCTAGGAGAGTTGCAAGGAACCAAGAAGTGAATGATGTGTTCCTGGAGGCCAGTCAAGGTGACACATGCATAAAAACCCAAGCCCTTGCATTGTCTCAGAAGGTGGAATGGACTGGACTCCAAACCTGGTTGACCAGCTGACTGGCCACACTGCCTATTCTCCCACTGCTGAAAGAAGGCCCAACTCCTATGGAAGTAGACTGAGTCTGGACCTGAGTCACAATCCCAGGGATCTGCCACCAATGCAAGAAGCTTGGTCACCATGCTCAAGAGTGTCCTCTGTCATTTGACATCAGGACAATGAATTGAGAAGAACAGCTAGAACTGTTACCAGGGCTGTTAGCACTGGCCAATATGTCTGACACTTCACTGGCTGAGGCTGAGAGTGAGAGCAAGATCACAGAGGAATTAGAGAAGGAAGAAGAGGGTTTTGGAACCTGCAGTGGGTGGATAGTGTGCCCCTGCTGCCTGTACATAATTGGTTCTCCTGTTTAAAGGTAGAGAATGAGACATCCTCTGTTAAAACCTACTGAACTGAGACCAAGACTATTAGACCAAAACCTAACACCACCTCTAAAACTCCAAAACCCTGTTGGGTATAGCTCTGAAAATGGGAGAGGAAGCTTCCAAAGAGATACATACTAGTGGCCACCCCAAGCCCCAAATCCCTGATCCTCAAAGTAGAAATTCAAATGACCGACACTGCTGAGGTCAAATTGGGACCAGCCCTCATAGTCTGTGGAGCCACTGGACAATTCATGAGCCCAAGATATGTGGAATGGTACCACCTCACTGCCAGGAAGCTTCAGAGACCAATACCAGTGTACAATGTAGATGGGTCCCTGAATGAGGCCAGATCTGTGTGAGAGGTCATTGACATGATCCTTTGGGTAGATCAACCTAGGCAGCCAAGACCTTATCCTGGGATTCACCTGGCCAGAAGAACATAACCCTGAGATTGACTGGCAGACCCATAAGGTGAAAATGAGCCAATGTCCCACAAAGTGCCACATGTGCTGAGCCAAGGTTTGAGAGGAGCAGAAGGAAGCCCACAAGGTCAAAAGACAGATCCAGACATGCTGAGCTGGCCCATTCCCAAAGCTACCTGAGGAGGAGGAAGTCAAAGAACAGGATGACATTGGGTCAGAGGGACCCTGGGATGAGTTCAAGGAAGGGGATAGGTTGATGTATGTGATGCTTCTGCCTGAATGAGAGCACATCTGAGCCATGCAGACAACTTCACAGAGGCTGGCAGAAACACCCTACAAGAATACCTGAGCTGAGACTGATATCCCAGATTACCTCCAAGAGTTTGAAAGTGTGTTTGCAAAGGAGTCCTTCAATGAACTCCCCAAATGAAGGATATGGGACCACACCATTGAGCTGGAGCTGGGCTCAAATCCCATCAACTGCAAGGTGTACCCCATGTCCCCGTTGGAGCAAGCCCAGCTCAATGACTTCATCCAAGAGAACCTAGACATGGGCTGTATTTGGCCATCTAAATCCCTGGTGGCTTCCCTGGTGTTCTTCATCAAAATGAAGGACGGCTCACTTTGGCTCATACAAGACTACTAATGCTTGAACACCATGACCATAAAGAATCAGTACCCATTCCCTCTCATACCTGAGCTCATTAACCAGCTCAAGGGAGTGAAGAACTTCACAAAGCTTGACATTTGGTGGGGCTACAGCAATGTTCAGATTAAAGAGGGAGACAAGTGGAAGGCTGCCTTCTGAATGAACCAAGGGTGGTCTGAACCACTGGTGATGTTCTTTGGGCTCACTAACAGCTTGGCCACATTTCAAATGATGATGAATGAGATTTTCCAGGACCTCATCATGGAAGGAGTGGTCTGCATATACATCAATGACATCTTCATATACTTGAAAACCTGAACTGAGCACTGAGCAATCACAAGGTGGGTCTTGGAATGCCTCTGAGAGAACAGGCTCTACCTGAGGAAGGAAAAATGTGAGTTTGAACAGACATGCATAGAGTATCTTGGTCTGATTATCTCAGAAGGAAGGATAGAGATGGACCTGGTGAAAATTCAAGGTGTAACCAAATAGCAGAGGCCAGCGAACTGAAAGGAAGTGCAGTCCCTCCTTGGGTTTGCCAACTTCTACTGGTGGTTCAACAAAGACCACCTGACCCTTGTTCAACCTCACAAAAAAGGGAGAACTGTGGGAATGGGAAGAGGCCAAGGAGGCAGCACTCCAGAAGCTAAAGGGGCAGATCACCTCAGCCCCTGTGCTGGCATTCCTGGATAACTTGTGAATGTACTGAGTGGAAGCTGATGCCTCAGATTTTGCTATGGGAGCCACTCTCTCACAACCATCCCCTGAGGATGGGACATGGCACCCAATCACCTTTTTCTCCAAGAGTATGAGTCCAGTCAAATGGAACTACAAGATCCATGACAAGGAAATTCTAGCTATCATGTGAGCACTAGAGAAATGGTGGCACTTCCTGGAAGGGGCCCAGCTCAAGTTTGGGATCTGGATGGACCACAAGAACCTGGAGTACTTCTGAACTTTGAAAAAGCTCAACCAAAGGCAGGCAAGATGGTCACTCTACCTCTCTTGATTTGACTTTGTGCTCCACCATTGGCCATGCCAAAGCATGGGCAAAGCTGACACTCTCTTGAGAAGATCAGACCATGGTACAGGCACAGGGGATAATGAGGACATGACCCTCCTTCAGCTGGACCTGTTTGCCATCTGGGCCTTGGAAGGAGTCACAGTGGTAGGAGAAGAACAGGACCTCCTTCAAGACATTCAGTCACAGCTCTGAACATCTGTACCTCAGGATCCAGTGGCCAGAGCTGTTACAGAGCTTCAAAAGGGACATGACTGATTGGTATGCTTGACCAAGTGGAAGGTCTTCTACACTTTTGGGGAAGGATCTATGTTCCAAATGACCCTGAACTGAGGCAGTGTATCATATCCCAGCATCACAACACACAGGTAGTGGGGCATGCCCAGAGGTGGAAGACACTTGAGCTCATATCACAGAACTACTGGTGGCCACAGATGTCTCAGTACATTGGTCAATATGTCAAAACCTGTGACCTCTGCACCTGAACCAAAGCCCACAGACAGCTGCCAATGGGGGAACTGGAACTACTTCCAATCCCTGATTCTTGGTGGGACATGATTAGTGTGGATTTCATAGTCAAACTCCCTGAGGCCCATGGGTATGATGCAGTGATGAATGTGGTAGACTTGGTCAGCAAGAGGGCACACTTCCTCCCCACAAACATGATCATCACAGCACTGGGAGTGGCTTGACTCTACCTCATGCATGTATGGAAGCTGCATGGCCTACCAAAGCAAGTCATCTCTGACTGAGGCCTGCAGTTTATCTCTGAGTTCACTTGCAAGCTCTATCAGCTCTTGGGATCAAATTCATGGCCACAATGGCATACTACCCTCAGGCAGATGGCCAAACCAAATGCATCAACCAGGAACTTAAACAGTACCTTCACTTATTTTTCATCAAAAGACTGGATAACTGGGATAACCTCCTACCAATGGCCAAATTCCAGTACAATAATCATGCACATTCAGCCACCCAGCAAACCCTGTTCATGTTGGATATGAGAAGACACCCATTTATGGGCTTTGAACCTCAAGAGTCCAAATCCTGAACTGAAATGGTGAACAAGTTCAAAGACAGGATGGAGAAGTTGTTTGAAGAAGTGAAGTCAGCACTGGCTAAGGCAAAGGATGATATGACATGGTATTACAACCAATGCCATGTCCCTGCCCCCAAGTATCACATGGGTGATCGTATCTTCCTGGATGGATCAGACATTTGCATGACCTAACCCTCCCAAAGCTTGGTCATCAATACCTCAGGCTGTATGTCATTTGGAACTGAGTGGGGAAGCACTTGTACAGACTCCAACTTCCCCCTTCCCTGTCCTGACTTCATTCAGTCTTAAATGTAGTCAAACTCATCCCAGCTCCTGAGGACCCAATCCCTGGCCAAAGGGCCACACCACCCACACCACCCAAACTAGTGGAAGAAGAGGAACACTACATAGTAGAGAGGGTGTTGGATAGCAGGCTGATGAGGGGTTGACTCTACTTTCTAGTGAAGTGAGATGGGTATGGATATGAAGAGAACACTTGGGTAGCAGAGGAAGATATGGTGGCACCAGCAAAGGTATGGGAATTCTACCACTCACACCTGGGAGCACCCCAAAGGATTCAGACAATGACCTTTGAGTCAATCATGGCATGTGCTTCAAGAATGCAGCACTCTAGAAGTGGGGCCACCTGTTTCAAATCCCAAACCAATACCGAGCTGATGCATCCTTACTGAGCATTACCAAACCAAACCACACATTTGGATGATAAAAGCTGCTGCAACATCTTGGTCTGGATATGAGACTTACTGAACCAAGAGGCTGAAGCATTGGCCCAAGCACCATGATGCCAGATACAGATTGTGGGTTTATCATACCTTTGGGCCCAATCAAGGGGTAAGGTATGCTGAGGAAGCAGGAAGTAGACAATGGGTATATAGGTTGCATAGCTCACTAGCAAGGGACCCTAAGTTTTCCTCTTAGGATTTCCCCCTTGCTAGCCTTAGCCACATGACTTCGGTAACCTTGGTGAGTGCTGCAGGGGTTGCCCTTACAATAGCCAGGATCACTGTATCCACATCAAGATATAGAATACTGCATACTCAACCCTGCACCTCCTGTACCCCATACTTTTAAGTATTTCCATTAGATTCTTGTATAATTTGCTTCCTGATTGCTTGAGTTCATAGATGGCATGTTTCAGGTGTAAGACTTTGTCCTCATCTCTGATGACTTTAAAGCCCTTAGGTTGATGTATATATATGTCTTCTTTGAGGGTGGCATTGAGATAAGCAGCATTTACATCCATCTGTTCAAGTTCCCAGTCATTCATGACTGCTATGGTAGCTATAATTTGAATAGCTGTTAACTTAGCCATTGTGGAGAAGGTGTCACTGTAATCAATTTCTTTGAGCTGTGAGAATCCCTGGGCTACTAGTTGTACCTTCCTGCTATTCATGTTTCCATTTAATCCAGCTTATAGTATAATATAATCTGACTTCCTACAATTTTTGTATCTGGTGGGTGGATGACAAGCTCCCTGGTTCTATGGTACTCATGTTGTGCTAATTTAGCCATAATAGATACTTCCCACTCTGGCCAGTCCTTTAGCTTCCTGGGAGTCTCAATGCTAGGTAGGTTTATGATCTGCACAGCACATGCTAGTATTACAATGCTTATCTCTTCCTCTAGGTCATCTACATTGCTTGAACACTCCTTGTCTTTGCTAAAATCCTGATTAGGAACTTTGCCCACAGACTCATTGTTCAAGATCTGAAACATTTCAGATAGGTTACTATTATCATTCTGACATTGCTCACAAGTGTGAAGATCAAGCCTGTACACAAGGCTTGTATGCAGTATATTTCAGTTTTATCACCTCCACTCCTATCCCATTTCACTTCACCATCATACCCTTATCAATTTCTACAAACTGGAGTGGACCCAAAGTTCATTGGGGCGGCTATGACATGTTGAGTGTCTCGTTCAGTGTGGCCTGACCGAGTGGGTGGTAAAACACAAAAATCTTTCCATTTCTTCTGTCCAGGCACAGACTATAAGTAGTGGACATTGTTTACATTTTCACTTCAGTCTTCTTTTCAGTTGACTGAAGTGAGTATTAGTTCCCTCTCCCTTATTTCTATGTTAGAGACTGACTTTTACTGGTTATTGAAGTTGATCTGCGCTATAGGTAGTTATACTTGCATGCAATAAGAGTCTTCTTTTCAGCTGACTGAATTGATCTGCGCTATAGTTTTAACAACAAGTTCTCAAACACAGAGATGAAGGGTCTATTTTCTATTGAATTTACAAGTCAACTGGAACATCAATCCAATTTCCTAGTATGAGTGCTAAAGGGCTGGTTTACCAGATTAGGGTAGAATAATCAACTCCCAGGTGAAACACTATTTTCCATAGTATAAATGGTCATAAAATTATTCATAAATACATAAAACATGCAGACAAATTCCCTAGTTAAAAATCCTATTCATCACATCAGTTGAGATGCTGTGCATTGAGAGGTTGAGAGGGGGGTGATGTCAGGATTTGGCTTGTTTCTTCTTATTTACACTCCCACACCTTGCATATTCTGATTACATAATAAGTGTTGGAGTAGGGTATAGGGTTGTGACTGGTGTGACAGTTACCCCTCAGCTCAATCTTTGAGGATTACCACTATACCAGGTATAGCAGGGTTCAGCCTGGAGTTCAGTTTGTTTCCTCTCATTTACATTCCCATACCTGTGTCTTCTGATTATGTGATAAGCACTGGAGTAGGTTATAGGGTTGTGACTGGTGTGACTATTACCCCTCAGCTTGATCTATGAGGATTACTGCTACACCAGGTGGGCTTTCTGTCAGGGTTTAGCTTGGAGTTCAGTTTGTCTCCTCTTGTTTACATTCCCATACCTTGCATCTTCTGATTACATAATAAATACTGGAGTATGTTATGAAATATAGGCAATTCTATTAATAGTTTACATTAGCTATTGGTTTAGTTTCACAGTACTGCACAAATTACCCCTAAGCCCCTAACTAGTTTTCTATAAGTAGCTTACATATATCATTACAATCACCACTGGTATAAAAGCTCAGTCACTCACAGTTGAGTCTGGTGTTTAGTGGCCATTGAGCCAAGTGGCCATGTGGCCAAAGTGATCTTGTCTCCAGTTGCTCCCTCTCAGTTTTCTAACAGAGTAGGGTATAGGGTTGTGACTGGTGTGATAGTTAGCTTAATCCCTGAGGATTACCACTACACCAGGTGGGATTTTCATGTATCTGTTGCTAGTAAACCTTGTATAAACTGAGGATTACTGCTACACCAGGTGTATTAGTCTTAATCAGTTCATAATAATTGGAGCATCTTGTAATTGTGACCTTGTCAAAGTGTTGCCCTCACAGAAGATTAAGCTCCCTTTCAGACAACCCCACACATTCCTCTCACACTCTCCACTCTATATTATGGCAGACCAACTCTCTGAGGTTAAATGGGAATCCCTAAGTAAAAGTGGGATCTTCCTCAGAAATATGTTTGCCACCCAAGCAAACCAAGTCCAACTTCTACAATGTCAGAATGAAGTCCTACAAGACCAACTGATTGCCATGCAAAACAACCTGACCAATGCTACCTCAGCTGCCACAATTACTGCAACTTAACACTTGGCTGCTCATGTCCCTGTACCCAACCCCCCCCTCTCATCACTCCATCAAAGCAGCTGACACAGAAGGTTCATTTGTGCTGTAAAGCTCTCTATAACCCTCTAACCAGGAACTTTCCTGGATGAGCAAACCAAATTGTTATATGCCCTCTCATTCATGTCAGGAGGCTCTACAGTGATCTGTGCACAAAATAAGACCCAAGCCATCATGGATGGAACCTCCTCAATCAGTACCTCTGATGAGTTTTCTAGGCAGGTTGAAAGAGTCTTTGGAGACCCTGATCATTCCAGAACAGCCCATACCAAACTGTATGACCTCAAGATAACATCTAGCATGTCAGCAAATCATTATACTGCACAATTTGAGATACTTTCAGGGAGGACAGGCTTCAATGATGAGGCACTAGAGGATGCCTATGGATGAGGACTTCTGGCAATGATTTTAGACAAGGTCCATGCACAACTATTCCTCCCATCCAACCTCAAGGCATGGAAGGAAGCTGTGTGCCAAATTGGCCACAACTATTGCTGTCTTGTAGAGGTTAAGAAGGCACAAGCACCTCAAAGCTCCCACCACATCATCCCAACCCATGATACAGCTACTCCTGTCATGCCCACACCCAACACTGCTACACCTATGGACATATATTCCAATTGATAACACATTGAGACCCAGACCTGCTATAACTGTGGTAAGTGAGGTTATATTTCCCCAGCATGCCCAGAGCCATGCAAGGAACATATTCACACCAACCTCATAGGAGCAGCACTTACAGACATGATCTCAGAATCAGTAGCAGCTGCTCTAGATGCTCATGAGATAGCACAGAAGGCAAAGGTCCAAACTTCTGAAGAAGGAGAGAAATAGAGTTTTTAGGCAAGTTAGTGGTGAAGGACATGTCCTGCTTGACAAATTGGTTTTCAGTCCTTGAAACATGTACACTAGGAAATACAAGAGAGATGCTACACTCCTTGCCAACCCTAGACCAAACTGAAACCCAGCCAGTCATGCCTGAAATTAAATCAACCACCCCAAACCCTGAGGAGCAGCCCCCTCCCCTTCTCTATCTATGCTCTGCTGACACTCACTGGTGCACAAGAGTTCCCCTGAAGGTCCAATCTGTTGACTCTGGATGCTCTCTAGCAATTGATGTGCTCCTTGACAGTGGTGCCACTGGAATATTCATTGATATTGAATTTGTCCAGGCTGAAAGGCTCAAAACCTCCTGCCTTTCTCATGCTATACCTGTCTATAATATTGATGGCACTCCTAATGAAGCAGGTTCAATCAAGGAAGAGGTTGACTTCATCTGTGCATATGTACATCACATGGAATGTGCCACATTTTCAGTGACAAGCCTAGGACACCTAGCAATCATTCCAGGACATCCCTGGCTCACTGAACATAACCCCAAGGTTAATTGGTGCTCAGGCAAGGTGAATATGACCCACTGCCCTGAATCATGTGGTATTGACCTGACAACAAGAAACCTCAGGTTGAGACAGTTCCAGATATTGAAGAAGACCATGTGCATCTTCCTGACCAACACATGAGCCACAGTTGAAGAGCTGTTGTATTCACCTGAAAATGGAGACAGACTCTTTGTAGTCTTTGTTGAGGATGACCATGAAGAAATTGGTGCAGGCTCAACTGTCTCATAACAGCTTTCCCAAAGGACATCAGAGCTTACACATACTAAATCTGTTAGGGGACAGCCCCTTATTTCTTTTTATTTCTTTTATTTCCTTTATTATCCCCTCAGTCTCTACTTGTGTCTCTATCCCATCAGCTGATTATTATTTTAGTTAGTTCTGTTTAGGTTCAGACATGTAGTAGAATAGGCACTGGGGTACTGTATAACTGCTTAGTCAGGGGGGTCCTCCAGTTCTTTCTCTTCTGGACCCTCTCACTAGGTATGCTGGTCTTCAGTATTTACTGTTGATTAGCACTTATACATTCTCTTCTGGACCCCCCTCACTAGTGTCTGATGAGCTATAGGCTCCTTTGTCATTACCAACTGAGGTTGCCCTTACAAAATCCTTCAAAGATCCTGTTCCAAAACCTTATCAGGAATTCAAGGATGTCTTCTCCTCAACAAACTCCCTCCATGTAAACTTTGGTATCATGCAATTGAGCTGATTCCAGGTGCAAAGTTCTTTAGCACCAAAGTCTATCCATTGTCTTTCAATGAACAAAGAGAACTAAATGCATTCCTTGAAAAAAATTTAAAGAGTCATCACATCTGCCCCTTTAAATCACCCATGGCATATCCAGTCTTCTTTGTAAAGAAAAAGGACAGTGGCCTCTGCTTTGTGCAAGATGACTGGAAGTGCTTAACAATATAACAACCAAGAACACTCACCCCCTACCCCTTGTACCAGATATTATAAACAAGGTTGCTGCTGTCAGGGTCAAACACTTTACAAAGCTAGATATTCACTGGGGATACAACAATATGTGCATAAAGGAAGGAGATGAGTAGAAGACAGCCTTCCAAACAAACCAAGGTCTATACAAACCTCTGGTAATAATATTCTTTGGTCTCACAAACAGCCCAGCCACCTTTCAAATAATGATGAATGAAATCTTCAAGGAGTTCATTGATGAAGGAATTGTAGTGGTGTTCATAGATAACATACTGTCAGGGTTCAGCTTGGGTTTCATCTTGTTTCACCTTTTTACACTCCCACACCTTGAATCTTCCAATTACACAATAAGTGCCAGAGTAGGGTATAGAGTTGTGATGGTGTGATGGTTACCCTCAGCTTGATCTCTGAGGATTACTGCTACACCAGGTGGGCTTTCTTTGTATCTATTGCTAGTAAACCTTGTATAAACTGAGGATTACTACTACACCAGGTGGATTCATCTCAATCAGCTCATAATAATTGAGGTATCTTGCAATTGTGGCCTTATCAAAGTGTTGCCTTCACAAGGTGGATTAGTCTCAATCAGCTCATAATAATTGAGGTATCTTGCAATTGTGGCCTTATCAAAGTGTTGCCTTCACAAGATGGATTAGTCTCAATCAGCTTATAATAATAAGAGTATCTTGTACTTGTGGACTTGTCAAAACATTACCCTCACAGTCACTTGGTAGATAATTTTTCTCATCTCTTACATACCTTACACATTATGTATAAAGGTACCCTACATGGCTACAACCCTTTAGTTTTCACACTAAGGACTTATGCTGTATAGTTGCTCCAATATTTTAACTGTCTCACTATTCTGGTGTAGTAACATGTTCATGATATTATGACATAAAAGCCATGGAGTACACTGATTATGCAGATCTCTTTAATCTTGAAACTGTACCCACAGGCTATGTGGGTCTGGAGAGTGACAAACTAAATGCAATGAACTCCAGTATATATTGATGTTGGAGTCAGACTCCAACATGGCCAGTGATAGCATGCCACACACAGCATAGAAATGCATGGAATAAAGACTTGACTGAGGAAGCTATGAATCTTACCAATGTTTTACTAATATCTTTGTAACACACTTATTAATCATGTTCAGATCTTGAGTGATATTAAAAGTTGTAATTTGGATGTGGGATAGTTTGCTAAGTAGGATTGTAACTGATAGAACCTTTTCTAATGGTCTATTCCATGGGGAATGTTCTGTGATGGTGTGGATACTCTAATCTGTCTGGATATAGCAAACTGGCCCTTTAGCACTGGTACTAGGAGATTGGCCTGGTATTCTAAGTAACTTGTAAATTTGATAGAATAATAAGCTACTTGTCTCTGTGCTCCACAATTTGTCATTCCTAATTGGGAATTTTAGCAAAGTGCTGAACAGAACAAGGAGTGATCAGGCAGTATAGCATGAGGAACTGATGTTTCTGTAGCTATAATAGTACTACTTATACAAGATTGCAATTCTACATGTCAGTTTGAGAGAATAAGAGAATAATCTGCATCAGGATTGGAGTGACAGCCCTCCATGTTATATGTAGCTAGGTATCTGTGTATATGCTACCTGGATTTTGATCAAATGATTGGAAAAAACTCTCCCCCTTCTTTTTCTAATATGTTTTACTCCTACTTGAGTTCCTTGTGTCTGTGTTGCATGCTACATATTTAAATAAGGCAAACAGCCCCAGTGAGTGCATATATGTGCCCTTTTTCTCTTTTCCCTCATTCACCCTCCTCTGGACCTTATCCATCCCCATATATTTGCATATCTGATGCATTTCTGTTGACTCTCCTGTCTCCATAGCTCCAGTCTCTTTCTCTGTCTCCATTCTGCTTTTCTGCTCTCTTAGCCACCTGGGTGCCTATCACCCTGGGGGCAAATCCCCATGTTTGGAATACATGCAAATTATCTAGAACAATGAAAAATGGTCATAGACTTCTAGTTTCTTTTGTAGATCCTTTGTATCATTTGTATCTTCCATCTCCCATGCATGTACTAGCTAGAATGTGTCTGTGTTCTCTATTTAAGTGTTTTCCATGGTTTTCTACTATTTAGCTAAGTAAAGATGAAACATTTCCTTATTTATAACACTGAGTAGCTAGAATGCTTAAATACCTGTAGAAGACAAAGCAAACATCTCAGTTCTAATTAATAGACTGAGATGTGAGTAGTATTCTTTTCTTAACATTCTCAATAGCGATATTAATGCTATAGTATTTTTTATTCTTCTAAGTACATACTACTACAGGAGTTCTGATTAATAGTCTGAGATTTTTTGTTCTTCTAAGAACTCCGCCCCGTTATCTTATCATATAATCTCTTTGATTGACAAATCCGTCTGGAGAACCTATGGCTAATGATGAGAATCGGTCTTTGCCTGTGGTGTTGTAAATTAAGAGACGGTGGCGTTTCCACTTGAGACAACACCGGAGTCAACCTCGCGGCGATCCAAGCGCCGATTGATTTGTATCAGGGTTGGGGATCACAATCACACTACGTACCTTAACTAGCTATAAGTAGCTTACTTGTACAACTGTGACTCTTTAGCTCTTTCAATGAACTCACTTTGTCGTAGGCTACTCTGCCTAAAGGAGTTGCCTTTACAATATGTGGTTGGTCTGCAAACGGTGTCTTGAGAGAAGGCGTCGGAAAATATCACCAACTTCACACCAAGAAAATGTGCTCCACGCGAAGTTCATGACATCGCTGACAGATGAACAGATGGACAGCTGGTTTCGAAGGTTCGGGAGATTCCGGCTTTAATCGTCATCGCAATTCCTTAATCTATTTCCGTTGTCGTCAAGAGACAGACAGTTTATACACTGCCGACGTCAGCTTGGCGGACATTTCATTGATAATAATAGTACTTCTTGACTCTTGAGCCCGGAGTTGAAGTATGCAGCACTCTGTTCTTGCTATCACCCTCAAGTTGCCTCGATGGCAGTAAACACAACTATCCCACTTTACCAAATCGTAACCGTTGACAATAATATATTGAACCCAGTGAGCTCTCGGTATATTCCTTATCAAAAATTAATCCTACACTAAATACACATGCAGTATTTCGATAGTGCGCCAGACAGCTGTGCTTGTTCTGTGGGCATACTAACCACAAAGTTCAGTGGCTGCTGTGGCAATGTTGGTACGATGCATATTTATTCAGTCATTTTTCTAGGAAAAATTGACTCCCGCTAGCTTTACGACCATCTCTTAACCCTGGATCTCGAAGTTTATGTCGTCTGGTCTGCACCATGGAGTGTGATCAAAATTCTTTATTTAATAACAGCCTATCTGGGTTTCGTGGAATGTGGTCTATTCGGGTTTTCAAGCTGTCCGTTCTCTTAGCATCCACAATTGTTAACACTCAAACACAACCCAATACTCAGATGTTGGAGGCGCTGCATCATCTCCCCTCGTTTGCTCACGCATATACAAGGCTAGAGTATGTGAGTGGTGTTGTATCCAAACACAGAGGTGATTTAACTAATGTGTTTGACGGCGTTCAAAGTGCTCATGGTAAGTGGCGTCGCGATATCAGAACGTTCGTCTATCAAGCTCCACGATTATGCCATACTGATCTGTGTCCTGGTACAGTTGTTCTTATTCTCAGGACATGGGCACTCTTCGGAAGACGCAGGAGTTATGGCATAGGCCTTGGTGTATCTTGGGTTGTGGCTGCCACCGCAGTTTTTCTCATCACGACTATAAGCCTACAAAAAGAAGTAAAATGCACGTTTATCTCTGCTACCATTATTCTATTATTAGATCAGCTTTTGCCTCTAGTCATTCAGAGGCCAGTCTCTGGAGCTTTAAACTGTCTTATAACCAAATCTGCAAGTCCAATTATTTTCCTGGATTTTGTTATTGTGGTGATAATGGAAACTGGTGTGTTCTTCTACCCCGATTTGTTTTTATTTTGTAACATGAAAGCGATTTTCCTGACCGGCTTTTGGCATAGCTATCTTGGCCTTGACTTTACACAGTGTCATGGCAAACTGTGTGTGTCAACGTCAACAACTCGACGTGTTCTCACATCTTGCGCCTCATCTAGTTCGATTAGGGACTTCTACCTTAGCTGTGACACTTTACAAAGATGGTGGGAGCCGATAAGAATTACATTTATTTTTCATCACGTCAAAACTTATTTATTGGAAGGTATCATCTATTACGCTTGTCTACTTGGTGTGTTCGGTATTCCGCTCATTGTCAAGCTATTCACACATTTAAACAGCCATTTCGGTCTTCAATATCATTACGCTTGCGTCATCAGTAAGTTAATATCCTTTGGTACCGGTTTGACTTGCAGTTGATCACATGGATCGTACAGAGGACCACCCTGCTCATCCTGTGAGCGAGTTTCATCCATTTCGTGTACACACCATAATGATATAATTTTATAATATCTCGTTTCAGGATGCAGAGAATAGTACATGCAGTCCTAATCAAACGCATAATTCTCAATCTGCGCGTTTCATCTCGGGATCGCGTTGGTCAAGACCCCACCAGCAGTTTCTGTTTATCAACATTCGTGCACCCGGCCAAGACCTGTAACGAATTTCACTTTGTTAATAGTGCTTGAGATAATCGAGAAACATCATGTACGACTAGAACAACTTGGGGAGACGGTCAGTTGGTACCACTCACTGGCCAACTAACTTGAGGTTTTGTGTAAAAGTTCAGTATATATTTTTCAATTTGTTCTATTTGTAACTAGACAGATTCTTAGAAATATTTGACTTCAGGTCCTGGCGTTGTGAAACTTTCAATGGTATTTCCAGTAATTTGAGAAGGCAAGGCTATCTCAGCGTGTAAAGACCATTGATTAACATGTGAATGAATAAACTTTGGCGTTGTAGAATGTTTAGTCTGTAAATCAACTCCAATATTGTTAAGAGTCAATCCTTTGAACTCCTTAATTACATACAGTGGCTCATGAAACTGTCCCAATGTTTTAGATATTTTGGCTTTACACTTAGTCTTATTGGACATGAATATTCTAATATGCTGAAAATATTCTCATGAAAACTAGAATATATTGAATACACAATGAGCTACATATTATTTAATCTGGTTGAGATATGATGACATCAACAATATTTTGAAACAGTCATTCATTAGGACAGTTATTTGACCCTATATTTTTACACAGGTATATCATGAACCTGATACTCTGTATGACCTCTTTTTTATTTTTATGACTGTATTAGATCCTGGTTCCCCTCTGATAGATCTTGGACATCCTATATCATAGTGCCCTTAATCACCCACATCCAATTCATATCTGAGATACACACCAAAGTCCTCTCATGTCCATGTCACCCCCTTCATTATCATCTTCACATCACCTCTGACATACAGACCTCCACATCAGCACCTTTATCATTAATTGTGTCACACCCCCAAACTGTCTAGTATATTCCATTGTTCCATATGACATCCTCTCCCCTTGCAGTAACTCCATAGTCCATTATATTATCTCTTCCATGTTCAGACTATGTTGTTCTTTTTAAATACAAGGGCCCCTGCATGTATATAAACCTCCATACCTTCATAGCTAGTTTTCTAGTTCAAATATTGATTTAGTCTCCCTCTCATAACCTCTGAACCTCTCTGTATCTCTTCTCTGAAATTAGAGACAGAGGACTTAGGAGGGTGCAACATGTAAGTTGAAGCCAAGTCCCTCTGACTCTCTACTCTTGCAACTACCTCAGTTTGACCTCAACAGCTCAGACCTTGTGAAAATACCTTCAGTCATACATCTGACACTTTGAACTTAACAGACTACTTCAATCCTTCTAGGCATGCTCTCAATCAGTTTCTGATACCCTTCTGCCTTCATTTTACCCCACTCAACCTGTCCATAACTCTCATACAACCTGAGGAGAACTAGGATACCTGTCAAGCTGCCTTTTGACATACTCTCAAGGATGATATATAGGGTTAAGGTCAGGAAATTAGACAGACCACTCTCTAATTTGAATTTTGAGCCGAGTTTGGGCCAGTTTGGAGGTGTATTTTGGGTTATTATTTTGCTGACAAATGGCCTTCTCCAGGGTAATTCTCAAATTCTTTCAACATCACTGAGCTTACAGATATTAAGTTTCTATTCTCTAAATTGGATTGGTTCAAGGATCCAAAATCTCAGAAAATTACTCATTATCATACACACATGTACAGTAAGCAATATAACCATTCACATGTTTGGAAGTATTGGATTGTATATCTAATAGGAAATTTATTTTGATTTTTAAAATTATTAAAATATTATAACATATGCTCTACAATCCTGGCTATCTTTTAAAAAAGTTATCCAGCAAATCCATCTGAAATTTCCAGAGATATGATTATTTATTATCCCAGGTCTCATTTGAACAGTCATGTTGCTGATGAGTCCAAAGCAGAGAATTGTATATTATCAATATTTAGTATGGCCACTTTTGACTTTAGATACATGCTTGGTCCCAAACACTTTGGCTAAACTGACTGAGACTTATCTGAAATACAGTGACATACCTAGAGTGTAGTAGAGTGGGTAAAACCCAATAGGTTGAAGCCAAGTCATGTCTGATCTTGGTTCATTGGCCCAAACTGAACCTCAGTAACATCTGAATATTGGTTAAGCCAGTTCATGGCATTTAACAGTATTTCTGACTCCCCACACTCATTACATCCTATGCCTCACACAATATCATGTGCCCATGCTCAGGACAGCTGAGCAACCCCAACTGTGGAGCAATGGTGAGCCTGTTCCTCTACTCCCACCCAAAGTACCTTCCAACTCCTCATCAGCCCAACAGCTAGTATGGATCACCACCATGCTGGAATGTCTTTGTCATTTGTGCACATTAAAGAAATGTCCAAGGATGCTCTCAAAGATGAGGCACTCATCAATGAGGATGATTCAGCCAACCCCTCAGCTAATGAAGCTGAACTCAATGACCCAAAAAGGAATTCAAAAGATACTTAGCAGACCTTTGTAGATGCAACCATAGAGCTATTGAAGGCAGCAAAGAATAATCAGGAAGGTAGCAAAAAAGCCTGGGTGAGAGAACCTGAGTTATTTGACGGCTCTGACCCAAAGAAACTTTGAGAGGGTTTTTGCTTGTTTGCAATCTGAATTTTTGGTCCAGAGCTGGTGCATTTAAGACAGATAGGGCCAAGGTCAATTGCATGATCTCCTACCTGAAGGGGACAGCTCTAGATTGTTTTGAACCATACCTCACCAGCTACCCACATTCTGGCCCAAATATGCAAGCAACTATGACATGTTTGTAGATGAGCTCTTCATCAACTTCAGCCCATACAACCAACAGGCCAAGGCTGATCAAGAGCTTGAAAAACTCATCATGTTTGATAACTATAAGGCCACCAGGTTTTTGTGGAATTCTACAGACTCAGCTCTCATTGAGTTAAATAACAATGCCCTTTGAAGAAGAGCATACATGGCTCTCCCCAGAAGGATCAAGGACAAAATGGACCATTTTGTCAAACTGACATCCTTGGACACCCTCCAGGACCTAGTGCAGAGAATCAATCAGTGCTACTGGAAATGGAAGGTGGAACAGTCCTGACACTTCATCTCAACTTCAAGGAATGAATGAAGGGCCAAAAAAATGTGCAAGGGATAACATCAACATCAGCAGCTGAACCACCCCCCAAGTAAAAAGTTCAAAGGGAAGGGAAAAGGTCCCAAGATTCAGCTGAGACCAAATAACCTTTCTAACAAGCTTATAAGGATGGCAAGCTGATGCCCCAAAAGTGCCACAAGTGCACTGACCAGAACCTCTGCCTGCTGTGTGGCAGAAGTGGCCACAAAGTTGCAGAGTGTCTTGAAATCCATGAAAGCTCAGGCCACTATGACCTTAGCAGCACTCAATGTCCCCAAATTTAAAGCTGAAAGCTCAACCAAAGCTCCCAAGACAAAAAAATAGTCAGCAACCTCCCAGCCTCTATGCACACTGAGGGTTGTATTGACTCAGTGCTAGGACAGAGGTAAAACTCAATGCTTCTGCTCTTTTTAATCCAAACTCTCTAGTAGTTAGATTATCTTCAGAACTCATCCTGAATTCTTTGAATCCCCCATTTAAATTCTTAGTTGATTCTGGTTCCACACATAGCTTTATAGCATCCACATATGTTCATAGGCATAACATAGCCACCCATTCTGTCCCTCCTATACCACTTGAACTTTTTGATGGTGGTACAAACTCTACAATTACCAAATCAGTAGAAATACCTATTTGATTCCCCTCTAGACACACACATTCTGTAGAAGTTTATGTTACATCATTAGATTCATCTGTTTGGTAATACTCAGACACAACTGGCTCACACACTACAATCTGTTGATTGATTGGGTATTGGGTAGTATTACATTCTGAACAACTGAAGTGAAATATGCTAGTGAACCAAAGGCTTCAGCTTGGTCAACATTGATTGACCAACCCCTGCCTGAGAATGGATCCATCCCAAAGCTGGAAGCCCTACGTATAGCCCTAGTGAATGCTGCTGCATTTGTATGTGCTTGGAAACTCAAGGGCGTGCAAATATTTTGGCTTGACCTTTCAGCCCTCAACTGTGAGGGCAATGCTATTGACAAGGTCACAACAACAAGATACTCTAATATTTGAGAAGCTGATAAGGGGGTTTTCCACCTGGTGTAGTGGTAATCCTCAGTTTATACAAAGGTTACTAGCAATAAATACATAGAAAGCCCACCTGGTGTAGTGATAATCCTCAGAGATCAAGCTGAGGGGTAGCTGTTACACCAGTCACACTTATATACCCTAGCAGAAAGTCATGGAAGGTCATAGAAGGTGACAGGAAGTCCAAAGCTGAGACTCTACTTCCACACTGACCTGTCAGGGTTCAGTTAGAAACCGCTGTCAGTTGTTGTTTCCTGTTTATGTTCTTCTATAACTTTCCACCACCTTCCAGAACTTTCCATAACTTTCCATCATCTTCCACAACTTTCCAGGACTTTCTACCACTTTCTATCACTTTCCGGAATCTTCCAGAACCTTCCGTCACCTTCTATGACCTTCCGTGACCTTCCATTAGGGTATATAAGTGTGACTGGTGTAGCGCCTACCCCTCAGCTTGATCTCTGAGGATTACCGCTACACCAGGTGGGCTCTCTATGTATTTATTACTAGTAACCTTGTATAAACTGAGGATTACAGCTACACCAGGTGGAGATTACCCTTATCAGCTCACTAAATATTGGAGTATCTTGTTATTGTGACCTTGTCAATAGCGTCGCCCTCACATGACCCTATGATCTGAAAATTACCTTAGAGGATAGTGCAAAAATGCCACAACCTCCACTGTACTCACTCTCAAATTCAGAACTTGAGACCCTCCAAACCTTCCTTGATGAACACCTGAACATGGGTTTCATTAGGTCCTCTAGCTCTCCACATGGCACACCAATATTATTTGTCTGTAAAAAGGATGGCTCACTTCAGCCCTAAACAAGGTAACCAAAAAAGACTGCAACCTGCTCCTGCTCATTTCAGACCTGTTGGATGCACCCCAAAAGGCTTGAATCTACATGAAAATTGACCTCTGGCATGCTTACCACCTCATTAGGATTGCTGATGGTGAAGAGTGGAAAACAGCATTCAAGACTCAGTATGGGTCCTATGAATGGCTGGTAATGCCTTTCAGCCTCTCCAATGCACCTGTGACTTTTCAAAGGTTCATGAACAACATTCTTGGTCACCTGCTGGATCATTGCATGGTCACCTACATAGACAATATACTAATCTATTCAGACACTATGGAACAACATCACAAACATGTCCAGGAAGTGGTAAGATGTCTTTAGGAAACATGGCCTCTTTGCCAAAGCAAGCAAATGCAAATGGCACAAGAACTTGGTTGAGTTTCTCAGCTACATGCTCTGAACCAAAGGACTCATGATGGCTGAGGACAAAGTGAACATGATTCAAGAATGGCCTGAACCTCAGAAGGTATGAGACATACAGTCTTTCCTTGGTTTCACAAATTTCTATCATTATTTCATCTTTAACTATTTGGACATTACTGTTACTCTCACTCATCTGATACATAAAGGCATGCCCTGGGTGTGGACCAAAGATCATCAAAAGTCTTTCAACTACCTCAAGGCAGCTTTTACCTCAGCACCCATTTTGGTATATTGGGAACCAAACTGGCCCTTGGTCATGGAAACCAATACCTCTGACTATGCTCTAGGTGCAATATTGTCAACCATGGACTCAGAAGGTGAAATATACTCCCTTTCTTTCCATTCCCAAACATTCACAGATGCTGAACTCAATTATGATGTGCATGACAAAGAATTTTTAAAGCTTTCAAATGTTAGCAACACTATTTGAAAGGCTTGGCCAAATGCAACAAATATGACTAAACAGTGCCTTGGGATCTGGAGCATAATTTGTGCTGAACTTTGCAGCTCTTGAATAACTGACCGAATTCCCAAGTACACTTTCTCGCTAGCGGTGAAGGCATGGAGGGAATATAAGACGCAGGCAGTAGACGTAATATACAATACGACAAGTGTAGTCGTATCGATGTGAGAGGATGATATAACTGAAACGTTCCAACCATAAACGGACGAGACTGTAAACGAATTTCAGAGTCAAGAATGAAACCGCAAGAGTGCTGACTGGATAACCCCGAGAGGCTAGTTGATGTGATGCAAACATGTCCTACTTCCAAAGTTGGATGCCCAGACCAGTTTGATCCCTCCTAAGACCCAACGTTTTCTGAGCGAAAACCATTGCTGTATCATATTTTTCCACGTCTGTATCAAGTGCTAGACACGTCATCTATCAAGAAGAGTTGTGACTGTGACTCGCAGTCACACCTCCATTTGCCATCAGTTTCCTGCTTCTTACTATATCACTTGACTGACTATCATCCATGTCACGGAACAACTATTGTTTTATACATCGAATTGAAACGCTGAGCTCGACATCTGTCTCTGCCATACAGGCCGTACTGCAGTGACATTCCCAGTGGCAAGCCCCACCTGCAATCATTGCAAACTTTGAAGCGCTAGTCGTGGATTCGGATTCCATGGATTCTAGTACCTTCTGGAATAACTGTAACCTTCCTGATGATTCCAGCAGTGCCATAGCTTGGCGTCATTCTCCATCTTCCCGAAACTTCTAGAAGTTTCTGGAATGTTCTAGCTCTTAGGTGCCTATATAAAAGGCTGCTGACAGCGCTGCGTTTATCCAAAGACACATTGAGCTCTAGTATCTGCAAAAACCACTCCAGAACATCCCCAAAGCCTAACTCTCGATAACCATGTCTCTTACATACTTTCATGAACCCTTCCATCACCCTTTCTTCTCCATCCCCGATTTCAACCGCATCTTTGACCCCACCTGGGACCCTCGTGAACACAGTACCAGTCGTGAATCATCTTGTCGTGAACAATCACCCACCGTAACAGGTCTTCTACGACCAAGGTACGCACCGGCCAGTTTGAGCTCTCATTCATCTCCCACTAACCACACCGTTCCAGAATGGACTTGCATGAGTCCAAAGAAGCGGATGAAATCACTGCCACATTCGAACTCCCCGGGATGAAGAAAGAGGATGTCAGTATCGATGTGCACCATAATCGCCTCGTTGTCTCCGGGAAGAGTACGATCACGAATGAACTTGATAAGGAAGGGTACGCTGTGCGTGAAAGGAAGTTTGGGAAGTTCTCTAGGTCGATTCCTCTTCCGACCGGTACTAAGGTATTTATCCTAATTCAAAACATTGCACAGATTTGACTAAAAAATGGCTTCAGGCGGATGATATAAAGGCTAGCATGGAAAACGGTGTTCTTACCGTCATATTCCCAAAGTCGCACCCTGATCATGAGCCCCGCAAGATCATTATTTCATGAAGGATCAATTGTAATGTGTGAAGGGCTCGAAGAATACTCGATGTATCTACAATAATCCCAATGTAATCTCTATTGGACGTTTGTATAATGATGACTCGATCTGGTAACATTTCGTGGGTCCAGACTATCATTTCATGGAAATGAGGTATCAGCTGGCAACTCTGAAGATGGAATATTCGATCATGAATCTGACGACCTTGCTTGGTACTGTATATATACTTTTGGTATAATTACGTAGCCGATATCCTAAAATATCTGGAGGAAACCAATTGCGGGGAGAATGCTAAACACCTGAAAGATTCTCTAAAATTCTGTCTCAGGTACGTCATCAGTAGCCGAAAATCATTTCTGCCCTTAGACGGCACTCACCTGCAGCCACTCCGCTGTTCGCACCCTAGTTATTAGCACCCTTAATCATGTTGCTCTGCCAGAGATAGGATCTGGGTAGCATTATGGACTAGGCCAAATAATATTAAACGCAGGGCGGATTTTCGGGGAACTTTTCATATTCATCCTTGATGTAGGACCAGGCTCCCCCATTTACAAAATGATGGTTCGCAATCTATCGTCAAATCGAGAGGTGAATGATCCAAAGAATAAACAGAGTTCGGCTCTGTCAGGGGGACCATCGATTCCCCACACTATTGTCCCTGAGTGAAGGAAACCTTAGTTATTGGAATTTAAGAGACAGAGGTAATTGTTTTCGCCACGTAGATTTGTAAAATGCAAAAAAACGTCAAGCCCAAAATAGATGTTGCCCCAGACGCTTTGGGAGACACGTCAGCTCGACGTGTTTCAAATAAAGGAAAAAAAAAACTTTATTCGAATTTGAAATGAACGTCGGAACCGCATCGAATCCAAACAATGCATTCGTACGTGTACCCACGAGTTGCAGATGCTTGCACCCTTAATCCATCTGGCCCTTGCGGTGCAATGGATCTCAGTAAATTCGGGACCCGACACAACGGTTTACCGCTGGAGCTCTGGGACTCTGGGACCCTGGTTTTTCCCCGTAGCAAGGAAATTATCGACCATCAGATCACACCACGCAGGCCTTTCAATGACTCAAGTCGCGAATCAATGTCCTGAGAAAGAACGCCAAGACCTTGGCCTTGGTATTTGGTGAGCTACTCAAGTTTGAAAGAGCTGCGCCGCTTGTGGGTTCCCAGCATCTAGAGATCTTCTCTTTTCCTTTCTCTGACTGAGCACTGAGGCGGCTTGCCGAGGGCGACGATCGTGATTCCCAGCTATGCATTTTTTGTTGTTTGTACATACTGTGTTGGTTATTCACTTGATTTTTCTTCTCGCAGTCCACGCAGAATAAATAGTGAAAGGTGCATATGTAAGGGTGAACAACTGATATGAAACAGAGGGCAAAGATGCAGTCAAGACAAGCTCTGATTTTCTAGCCACGAGTGCCTATCAGCGCAATAATCGATGTAACTCATGGATTGCACGGAGAATGGAGACCACTCAACACTAGTGGATGCCAAACTTGCCCAGTGCGTATACCAGGAATGTTACCCTTCCACGTGCTGACAAATTGCGGCGTGCTACATTCGATGGAGATCCAAGAATTCGGTAAGATGTCCACATGAGCGCTAATTACTCAATTCGCTGTATATATTTTCCGACGCTGCAAAATTTCAAAGGGCTTGTTTTTAACACTCTTCGTCCTTGACATCCGCTCTCTCTACCAATGAGGCGAAGCGCGTTCTCACAAACCTTGTTTAGTTCCCGAGATGAGTCAAGTGCTACTCATTGGGTGCTCACTCGCTTCCATTCTCTCTCTCTCCTACTCCTCATCATGCTATAAAAAGAGGGGATTGATGCCGTTTAGTTGGCTCAACCCACAACACCTCTCTACACCGCCTCCATATACTCTCAACTCTGCCCTCGCACCCACTGTCTCCACCACCACGTTTGCGACATCCTTGTTCAACACCGCCGCCGCCGCCACCACCACCACCACCACCTTCATGCCGTCTTCTCACTCCTCCAGTTACGACTACCAGCCGCTCCTGCACCCGTGGACACTCAATGCCTCCTTGCCAGATGAGTCGTGTGAGTGACAGCACTGAGGCAATGAGAGCAGCAACGGCCGTAGTGTACTATGGGGCTCGTCACAAGGCGGCAATGGCACATAGAGCTCTCTCATAGTGCGGGCTAAAAGGTTGCTGCGAGGAGGCATTGACTGTCCACGGAGGTAGGAGGAGCTACAGATGGGCTCATCACGAAACCACTCTGTCCACCACGGATCCACTCCATCTTCACATCCAGGACGGCCGTGGTACGTTACGACCTTACAAGGGATCCCTATACTATCAGGATGTCATCCTATTATCAAGTGTGAGACCAGTTGACAGGTCGTCACCCTCCAATGGACTCCCAGAGTCACGATCATTCGATCATTGTAGACGTCATTTTTGATGTGAGTGGATGGAAGGGAGTTGGCAGTTGACAACGTTGATGGTTTACAGCACCTTCTGTTATTGTCTTTAAATACATTGGACTGAGTGGTTGTGCATATTTGTGGGTTTACCTGATTGACGTTCCTTTTAGTTGTTTGGCACTCCATTGACGCTGAGCTCTCCTTTGTTGCCCCTAAAGTTAATCTAGATGAATTGTGAATGGTGGTACACGCGTACCGCTGACGCTAAAGCCATGGCCCTTGATATTTTGTCTTCTATTATCTTCATATCGTCATGTTCACCGACTCCTCCCCTTCCACTCCATCCTACATTATACCTATCATAATTCCCAATCTCAAAGCACATCCCACCATATACAATCGTTCCGGGCACGAGTCAATCTATGGCAAGTAGTATTTTAAGTAAATTGTAAATATTTTTTTACATCAGGGCTTCACACCACATAACCTGTTGTCTCCCCAATAGTTGACCCATGTATGATATTCCCAGGAAAAGTCGGACTTGCAGGGTATGACTAGATCCTAGAACCAACCCGGTTTTCACGATCGTCGACTTGCTTGGATCTAACCCCGCTGCGCGATCCACATTTATCGTGTCCTATTCCACTAATCATCTACCTCGTTCTCAACTTTTTCCCGTTGTATAAACAGACGCCTATCCTCGCTTACAACATGATGCACGTTTCAGCGACATAGGCCAAACAGACCCCAATGGACGATCAAGAGCCTGTGATATGATGTGTCGAATCCTCTAGATCATACTTTCAAGTTTCAAAAGGAGATAGAATGCCGGGAACGGTTGATAGGGTTTGACTAAGCAAATCACATAAATGGCCTAAACGCATGATACACCCTATTTCGTTTTCAAATTCGGCTTTTGTTCATCATATACTTAGGAAGTAATCTATGGAGAAATAGTTCTTAGGCCTTGGCCTTGGTATTTGGCGAGCCTCTCAAGTTTCAAAAAGGCTGTGCTACTCCGGAATTCTAAGCATACAGGGATCATTTGTTTTCCTTCCTGACTGCGCACGACTGAGGTGAGCTCGCAGTGGGCGACGGCTATATCGTTATTCCTGGATATGCTGTTGAAATCTCGATGGTACCAAACAAGGACCGAAGGAAATACAACTGTTTGGCTTGAGCGAAGGTAGTGGCTCGCTGCAAACAGATGGAGATATTACAAAGAAAGTGTGACTAATGTGACACGGCAAGATGTTGTCACAGATCACAAAAATCTTGAGTACTTTTCCACTACTAAAGTATTGACCCATTGGCAGGCATGATGGTCCAAGTATCTGTTGCAATTCAACCTCATTATTTGGTTCTGTCATGGTAAGCTCAGTACCAAACCTGATGCTTTAACTTGATGATGGGATATCTACCTTAAAGAGGGAGGTAGCAACTATGATACCATCAACCTGCAAAACCTTCAACTACAAACCTCAGTCATCAACTTCTGCAAATCTTGCACTACATGTATGTGCCCCCAATCTCAACATCATTGCCCATATGGCTTTCTAAAACAACTCCTGTTTCCCTAATGACCATGGAATTCCATTTCTATGTATTTTATTGAACAACTCCCTCCATCCTCAGGATTAACATCTACACTGGTAGTAGTATGCCAACTCTCCAAGCAAAGCATATTCAATCCAACAGTTGACATAATAACCTCAGCAAACCTGGTGAAACTGTTTATGCTCCATGTCTATTCTAAACAAAGCTGAGGTGATGTATGTATTATGTCTGCATCATGACACATGAGTTGCAGGACATGTGGGAAGATGGAAGACACTTGAACTTGTTTCACAGAACTACTGGTGGCTGCAGATATCTCAGTACATGGGACAGTATGTGAAGACCTGCGACCTCTGTACCTGAACCAAAGCCTGAAGGCAACCACCAATGGGAGAGCTCAAACTGCTCCAGTCCCTGAGTCTCAGAGGGATACAATCAGCATGGATTT